>OY744475.1:57613807-57877193 GCA_963556175.1 Tipula confusa | reverse complement strand
TATTATTATATTATTATATTATTATATTAATTATATTATTATATTATTATATTATTATATTATTATATTATTATATTATTATATTATTATATTATTATATTATTATATTATTATATTATTATATTATTATATTATTATATTATTATATTATTATATTATTATATTATTATATTATTATATTATTATATTATATTATTATATTATTATATTATTATATTATTATATTATTATATTATTATATTATTATATTATTATATTATTATATTATTATATTATTATATTATTATATTATTATATTATTATATTATTATATTATTATATTATTATATTATTATATTATTATATTATTATATTATTATATTATTATATTATTATATTATTATATTATTATATTATTATATTATTATATTATTATATTATTATATTATTATATTATTATATTATTATATTATTATATTATTATATTATTATATTATTATATTATTATATTATTATATTATTATATTATTATATTATTATATTATTATATTATTATATTATTATATTATTATATTATTATATTATTATATTATTATATTATTATATTATTATATTATTATATTATTATATTATTATATTATTATATTATTATATTATTATATTATTATATTATTATATTATTATATTATTATATTATTATATTATTATATTATTATATTATTATATTATTATATTATTATATTATTATATTATTATATTATTATATTATTATATTATTATATTATTATATTATTATATTATTATATTATTATATTATTATATTATTATATTATTATATTATTATATTATTATATTATTATATTATTATATTATTATATTATTATATTATTATATTATTATATTATTATATTATTATATTATTATATTATTATATTATTATATTATTATATTATTATATTATTATATTATTATATTATTATATTATTATATTATTATATTATTATATTATTATATTATTATATTATTATATTATTATATTATTATATTATTATATTATTATATTATTATATTATTATATTATTATATTATTATATTATTATATTATTATATTATTATATTATTATATTATTATATTATTATATTATTATATTATTATATTATTATATTATTATATTATTATATTATTATATTATTATATTATTATATTATTATATTATTATATTATTATATTATTATATTATTATATTATTATATTATTATATTATTATATTATTATATTATTATATTATTATATTATTATATTATTATATTATTATATTATTATATTATTATATTATTATATTATTATATTATTATATTATTATATTATTATATTATTATATTATTATATTATTATATTATTATATTATTATATTATTATATTATTATATTATTATATTATTATATTATTATATTATTATATTATTATATTATTATATTATTATATTATTATATTATTATATTATTATATTATTATATTATTATATTATTATATTATTATATTATTATATTATTATATTATTATATTATTATATTATTATATTATTATATTATTATATTATTATATTATTATATTATTATATTATTATATTATTATATTATTATATTATTATATTATTATATTATTATATTATTATATTATTATATTATTATATTATTATATTATTATATTATTATATTATTATATTATTATATTATTATATTATTATATTATTATATTATTATATTATTATATTATTATATTATTATATTATTATATTATTATATTATTATATTATTATATTATTATATTATTATATTATTATATTATTATATTATTATATTATTATATTATTATATTATTATATTATTATATTATTATATTATTATATTATTATATTATTATATTATTATATTATTATATTATTATATTATTATATTATTATATTATTATATTATTATATTATTATATTATTATATTATTATATTATTATATTATTATATTATTATATTATTATATTATTATATTATTATATTATTATATTATTATATTATTATATTATTATATTATTATATTATTATATTATTATATTATTATATTATTATATTATTATATTATTATATTATTATATTATTATATTATTATATTATTATATTATTATATTATTATATTATTATATTATTATATTATTATATTATTATATTATTATATTATTATATTATTATATTATTATATTATTATATTATTATATTATTATATTATTATATTATTATATTATTATATTATTATATTATTATATTATTATATTATTATATTATTATATTATTATATTATTATATTATTATATTATTATATTATTATATTATTATATTATTATATTATTATATTATTATATTATTATATTATTATATTATTATATTATTATATTATTATATTATTATATTATTATATTATTATATTATTATATTATTATATTATTATATTATTATATTATTATATTATTATATTATTATATTATTATATTATTATATTATTATATTATTATATTATTATATTATTATATTATTATATTATTATATTATTATATTATTATATTATTATATTATTATATTATTATATTATTATATTATTATATTATTATATTATTATATTATTATATTATTATATTATTATATTATTATATTATTATATTATTATATTATTATATTATTATATTATTATATTATTATATTATTATATTATTATATTATTATATTATTATATTATTATATTATTATATTATTATATTATTATATTATTATATTATTATATTATTATATTATTATATTATTATATTATTATATTATTATATTATTATATTATTATATTATTATATTATTATATTATTATATTATTATATTATTATATTATTATATTATTATATTATTATATTATTATATTATTATATTATTATATTATTATATTATTATATTATTATATTATTATATTATTATATTATTATATTATTATATTATTATATTATTATATTATTATATTATTATATTATTATATTATTATATTATTATATTATTATATTATTATATTATTATATTATTATATTATTATATTATTATATTATTATATTATTATATTATTATATTATTATATTATTATATTATTATATTATTATATTATTATATTATTATATTATTATATTATTATATTATTATATTATTATATTATTATATTATTATATTATTATATTATTATATTATTATATTATTATATTATTATATTATTATATTATTATATTATTATATTATTATATTATTATATTATTATATTATTATATTATTATATTATTATATTATTATATTATTATATTATTATATTATTATATTATTATATTATTATATTATTATATTATTATATTATTATATTATTATATTATTATATTATTATATTATTATATTATTATATTATTATATTATTATATTATTATATTATTATATTATTATATTATTATATTATTATATTATTATATTATTATATTATTATATTATTATATTATTATATTATTATATTATTATATTATTATATTATTATATTATTATATTATTATATTATTATATTATTATATTATTATATTATTATATTATTATATTATTATATTATTATATTATTATATTATTATATTATTATATTATTATATTATTATATTATTATATTATTATATTATTATATTATTATATTATTATATTATTATATTATTATATTATTATATTATTATATTATTATATTATTATATTATTATATTATTATATTATTATATTATTATATTATTATATTATTATATTATTATATTATTATATTATTATATTATTATATTATTATATTATTATATTATTATATTATTATATTATTATATTATTATATTATTATATTATTATATTATTATATTATTATATTATTATATTATTATATTATTATATTATTATATTATTATATTATTATATTATTATATTATTATATTATTATATTATTATATTATTATATTATTATATTATTATATTATTATATTATTATATTATTATATTATTATATTATTATATTATTATATTATTATATTATTATATTATTATATTATTATATTATTATATTATTATATTATTATATTATTATATTATTATATTATTATATTATTATATTATTATATTATTATATTATTATATTATTATATTATTATATTATTATATTATTATATTATTATATTATTATATTATTATATTATTATATTATTATATTATTATATTATTATATTATTATATTATTATATTATTATATTATTATATTATTATATTATTATATTATTATATTATTATATTATTATATTATTATATTATTATATTATTATATTATTATATTATTATATTATTATATTATTATATTATTATATTATTATATTATTATATTATTATATTATTATATTATTATATTATTATATTATTATATTATTATATTATTATATTATTATATTATTATATTATTATATTATTATATTATTATATTATTATATTATTATATTATTATATTATTATATTATTATATTATTATATTATTATATTATTATATTATTATATTATTATATTATTATATTATTATATTATTATATTATTATATTATTATATTATTATATTATTATATTATTATATTATTATATTATTATATTATTATATTATTATATTATTATATTATTATATTATTATATTATTATATTATTATATTATTATATTATTATATTATTATATTATTATATTATTATATTATTATATTATTATATTATTATATTATTATATTATTATATTATTATATTATTATATTATTATATTATTATATTATTATATTATTATATTATTATATTATTATATTATTATATTATTATATTATTATATTATTATATTATTATATTATTATATTATTATAATATTATATTATTCTTTTCGGATTAAAGAATGCCTCGGCTATTTTTCAAACAATGATAGACCCAATGTGCTGAAGGAATTCAAGATCGCACGGAGGACTTGAAAAATTGAAAATCATTTCTCGGCTTCACGTCCTACTACAGTCGTTTCTTAAGGGATTTCGCCAAATTAGCCAAATCACTCACAACAAATCTCACCAGTATATTCATGGAGCAATTTAACGGATATGAAACTCGATTAACACAAAGGACAAGTTTTGTCAGCCGAATGATATCTGATTACAAAAAAATAGTCGAAATTCAAATTTACCTTACACTATCTCAAAAAGTAAGGTAAACGCCACGCGGTATTGAAAGGATGGTTCAGAATGCCGTGAATATAGATGCAATAACAAAATATATTCAGTCACTAAAATAAAATCCAGTGATCTATAATTCTTTGCAAGATCCAACTGCCTAATCGTCTCAAAATTTGATGTTGATACAAGGTGAAATTGGATTGACCACGCACCATCCTCAACTACTGCTTCTTATGATGTCCTTAAAAAATCCATCAATACATCCATCAATAGGATACGAACACGCTCGTATTAACATGTTGAATAAATTAACAGTTAATTCAGATTAAAAAGCACGACCGCTCAGGTATTGCTCATTGGCTCTTCAAAGTAGACTTCATGATTTTCCAGTCTTACAAAAAACGTAACTTGGCTGGGTAATCTCAGTCAAAATGCTCAGTCCAAACTGATCTGACAATTTAGTAATTACAGCATAATCGACCACGTCGATCCCCAACCAAATTGAAAGGTTTTGGAATGTAGATGAGATACCATAAGAAGATACCAAGGCTCTCAGCACATTTAATCATCCGGTCGACAAACATTTCGCGGCCACACACAAGAGATATTGATGGCAAATTCATTGTTCGGTTGTCATTTACAGAAAATACGGCTCCCCTTGGTAACTCATCAAACATGGCAAAATCATGACCCAGCTCGAAGGTTGGAAACATAGCAATTGAATCTCGTAACGTATGGTACTTTATCCAGTTCGTTGCGACGAGATGTCTGTCTCAATTGACTTTAGAAAATTCAATTCGTTCTCGAGCAGCCAGCTCTGTCATAAAAAATGACTTTTATGTCGACGATCTGTTGAGTGGTGCAAATTTAATTGCACAGGCCACATACAAATGAGATCCGAGATATATAGCCTCAGTAATTCTTCATCAGGCGCCATGACTACAGAAATGGTGCTCTATATACCTGAAACGGTGTGCTACATGACATTTCAGAGTCAGAATGTGAAAAGGTACTCAATGGCGATGACAATTCATTCGTCAAAACCTTGGGATTATTATGAAAACCCGCAAAAAGAATGTCTTATACGTATAAAAAAACGTACTGTGCTTTCCGAAGATGAATGCTACTAAAAAATTGTGGTTAAAAAAACGCGATTGGGATCAAGCTGTATATGGCAAATATATCGATCCGAGTTGCAATATTTACGGAGATTAGCCGTTCCTCGACAAATTTTTGGTGGCATTGAGGAACCAAAACATATACAATCACGCACGGATTCGCGAATGCCAGCGTGGCTCGGGTTATACTTCTACCACTCTCTGTTTCACAGTTGATGAAAGATTTGCCTGCTGAAAGTAAATAAATTGCATCGGAATTTTATAAAATCGCAATGGACTTTTATGATCCTGTTTTTGTTCATCATAAGATTGTTTGACTGAGTTTCTTGCAGACACATTGAGTTTGTTGCAGATATTTCATTAAGTGCATTTCCCGACGCTTTCTCGATCTATACAAGCACCAGCAAACTTTACAAACACGTTTTCATTGATAAAAATTCAAACTTTATTGGAACTTGGAGTTAAGCTCAATGTATGAGATGCTACAGTTCAATGAAATTAATATCAGGAAATTAGAACAATGTGCAGAGATGCCCACGGAGAGAGGATTCATGACCTTTATATATATGTGCAAAATAAACATCCAACGCTGTTAAAATATTTATACTCATACCAGATCGTTTTTTGATTGCTCATCCACTTGTGAGCATTCCAGAAACTGACATAAGAGAGAAAATCCTTGTTCAATTAAAGCAGCATTTTTGGAATAGGTCGTCTAAAAATAATTTGCAATCGATCCAGCATATAGACGAAAATAGACATCCAAATCATGAAACATTAATTGTAAAATGTCTTTTTTATAGTCTAGCATTAGCTCTGATTTTAGAAATTAGAAATTTCATTTCAAAAAATTCAAATTTACAATTTTAAAATAGTTTGAAATTTCGTGATTTCATAAGCTAGAAAAGATTTTAAATTCTATAAGAGAACTAAACATTGGGAAAAACATTTTCAAAATACATAAAAATTTGACGATAGAATTTAAAACGATAAATTTAAAACCAAAAACGAAAAAGGTCCTGGTAACAATCGTATTACTGCAAACAATTTAAAAAACTACCAAGAAAAGCTCTAATGTATTGCCATATATTGTCTGAAAGGCAGAGCAAGCTGCTATTTTAAAAGCAAATATCGAAACTGATATGAATTTATGGTAATTAACAGGGTTGTACTACACAGAGAAACGATAAGATCAGACAAAGATTTCAGAGCAGGGTGCAAGGGAAATCATCGATGCTCCAAATGAGGCCCAAGGGGATCACATTTCAATTAAAATCCAGTTAAATCCAAGAAATTACGAAGGAACACTCCAGCAATATGTGAATATTGATACAATTCAGATCTTAAACCACATCAATATTCGCACGCAGACTTTAATGAACTAAACCTTTTGAGCTGGTTTATTTGTTAGGACAAACAGCGCCGTGCTGATTAATATCCACATTAAACAAACAAAAACAAATCGAGATGTGCTTTTGAGATGTTTTATTAATTTAAACATTTCCCAAGAAGAGGTTCCCAAGAAGAGATTGCTTTTTTGATGATACCAAAGACAGTTTGGAAGTATTGGAAAGGAAATTATAAACTATTATTAAAAGTAACATAAAAAGTTAAAAGCTTCCGAACGATTTTATGAAATTTTAGAATTTACAAGAGTAAAAATGAACTCATTTCACCAACCAGAACCAATATTGAATATAACATTGACTGAATACTGTAATTGTGTATGTAACATTCCATCATTTTGAAATATTAAACTCGATCAACAAGTAAATTAAATTTTTCCTTTGCATAATTTTATTTACAATATCTATACTCTGACAGCCAAATGCATACCATATGATCATTTAATTAAACCAATTCATCAAAGAAAAGAAAAACTATAAGGTACAAAAAAAAACGTTAACAGAGTGTCCATAATCCATTCTGAACTTATTTTGTTCTTCTGTTAATATTTTATGATTCTGTTTTGCAATTTTCTTATATGTATATAGCTATATATATATATACATATATTTATTTTTATTTTTAAGTTATGTATAGTATACGATCTCACGAATTTTCATTAATCCAATTTATAAGATAAGCTTCTTTTTCATTTTACCTTCGTTAAATTATAATATTCAGTCTCTCATGAAGTTGAAATACGTGGTAACTATTGGATCGCTTTATGTACCTCTAAACTTCATATCTATATATAAGTATATGTATATAAGTATATATATATATATATATATATATATATATATATATATATATATATATATATATATATATCCGTAAAAAATATTGGTTTTGTGGTAGAAACAATATAATAAAATACCTTTGCAGTGTTATTATTATTATTATTAAAATTTGAAGATCGAACGATCGCGCATAAAAAATATAAAAAAAAATAATGCAAAATATAATAACAATAATTCGCGATCAAATGTTACAAAAGTCAAGTTGTTTTTCATGTTATTTTAAATAAATTAAAACAAAAAAAAAAACAAAATGTGAATTTTTTATTATTAAAAATTCACGATCAACTTACTCACCATATTGTTTTTCCCTCATTTCACTATCACTGTTATCTGAAAGAAAAAAAAACATTATATAAATAAATATACATATATACATTTTTTTATATATAAATTACAAACAAAGTACATTATTATCAAACGATCAAATAATTTTAAATGCCCTCTGGATATATAACACATTTAATTTACAACAAACTTATAATTTATCGATCGAAAAAAAAATATGCGCGATCGCCTAAAATATCACTTTCGATTGTATCGCAAGTGGTATTAAATAAAATATGTTATGATCGATCGTAATGATCATCAAAATCAATTAAACTATTTCTGTTAAGTTTTTTTTTTGCTTTTATTTTAATAAACCGTTAGATGAATTACAAATTATATATAATTATATTTGAAATATCCCCTCGAGGAATTTTGGCACTATGATCGCTCGATCACAACACCTATACAAATACATAATATATTGACAGTTTATTAAAGTGCAAAATATTTTTATGAATGAAAACTTGTATGTTTTTTTTTTATGGATTATGATCGTTTCCGGTATATGTGTGTTTGTATTAGTGTATATAAACTTATATAGTGTGATCATATTTGATTGCACTTTAATTTGACGGAATAACAAATTTCACGATCCGGTTTTTATTTTCCATGTTGTGTTTTTAATGTGTCTACACACAATATATTATATGAGTGTACATAAATCATAAATGATTATTTACCTGCGCGATTTGTACTGTACTATATGTACATCGAGTATTGCGCGCTTATGGTTATTTATTTCCGGTGATCGTCAAACTAAATTATATTTTTAATAAAGTGAACGTGTGTAAATTGAATTTTTTTTTTGTTTATTTTCAATGATTTTTAGATTGTGTGTTTTTTTGAATGGAGAAGATTTTTATCGTACGAAAATAATTTTCTTGATTATGAAGGAAATTTCAAATTAGAGAATATTTTTAAGAAACTTATATAATATATAATGAACAAAAAATTTTGATTTAATTTTAGGGAACGGATGTTTAAACAATACATGCGAATAAGTTAAATGTATTTATAGTTGATTTTAATTGGCATTGGTTGAAAAATGCAAAAAATGTATATTGAGGCGCCAAAATATTGTAGTTTTGCTTACATTTTAAAGTTTGGTAAAACATAGCGCCAATGGACGATGGCTTTTTCTTAAAGGTTTCTTTATACATTTTGAAATATGTACTAATTTTGATCAACGTAGTACTTATATTTATTTTTATCATGCAAAGAGCAATTTTTCACTTAACCAAAAAATAAAACCTCGAGGAAATTAAATGCATCATTCGTTAATCTCAGTGCAAAGGTCTAAATTTAAAAAAAACGATTTGCACGAGATTTTTCATTCAAAAGTTAGTACGAGGATTTGTTTGGTGAATATTTAGAACTAGGTCATATGAAAGTCTCGGAATACATTGGTACTGATGTGTATTATTTGCCGCATCATGATATCGCATCATGAAATGAAACTAGCAGTACGGCTAACTTACGAGTTGTGTAGCCGAAGCCGCAAAACGAAACGCAATTGTCCCACGGTAATTGCTTAACTCACTTCGTCTACTTGCCTTGGCGATTAGATGAATACGTTAGGTTTTCAGGGATTAAGGAATCAACCGCAACAATGGTTTTCAATACACATATAAAAGAAAATAGACGAGTTGGACTCCCAGTACAATATTCAAAATGGATCGTTACTTCACCGTCATGACCAACTCCTTTACAGATGTCAAGAAGCAGAAAAAATCAAAAACCACCTGAGTAGTAAATCTAAAATATTTAAAAACAAGGAAACTTTAGAGAAAGGCGTAGACTTGGAAGCTGTTATAAACCGATGTAAACAAATTGGCACACAAACTGGGAATTTAGGGTGACTGAATCATTGTGTAGTCAAAGAATCAAGCAGCACTACCAAATTACAAGTTGTCTTTGATGGATTGTACAAGAGTACATAAACGTTCATTCACATCTACAATCGGTCACGATGACATCATACACATTTTCCTACGGTTTCGAACCAATAAAACGGCTATATCAGCAGACATTGATCAGAAGACTTCAACAATTATGTCTAACTACGTTACCAAACGGGATATCAAGTGCCCTTTTTTTAGTTAGCCTTATATTCAGCTTGCAAATGATTGCTTTGAACTATATCCGGCATCAGCAAATTGCATAAGTTCTGATTTCTAAGTGATATGTTAACAGGTTGACATTCCTACTTAATTCAGGAGGATTCAAATTTCGGAAACGGATAACCAATGACGAAGAATTAATTTTGCTGCATCAGAGTGAGAATCACAATTTTTGAAGTTCGAGGGTATTTCATTGATTAAGAAACTCGGTTTTTTATGAGATTCCTCAGACAACACTCTTTACATCAGAGGTACATTAGAGCCTATTAAAAGAGTCACAAAGAGGACACTATTGTCAGAAACATCTCGAAATTTTGATTTTCTTGGATCTCCGCATTATGTGCTGGGGTTATGAGTTTCCGGACAGTATCAAAAAAAGTTGGATAAAACTTTGATCATCATTACACCACCTTCAAAATATTAAAATTCCAAGATTTGGAAGAACATACAACGGCACGGTTTTTCAGACGCGTCACAGGGTACCTATGGTGCAGCGATAAACATATGCGTGTTAGATCATGCGAACAACATATTCTTAAATCTGATTGCCGCAAATACCAAGGTGTGCCCAATAAAACAAATTTCGATACCTCTACTAGATTTGTGTGTCGTACTCTTGCCGTTGAGTCACGTTTATTCCATCAAATTGGAAAATAATTTGATTCATGACTCACTCGACAGGCTCACAAATTATTTTTCAGACATACCAAGACGATGGAAATGTCTTATTGGCAACAGAACGTTTACTTATTTTAAAACAACTGCCTAGAAATCAGTGGAAATACTGACCATCGAAACAAAATCCAGCTGATCTGGCTTTCAGAGATCTAATGCCATAAATACTGATGATTCTGATTGGCTATCGAAAGAAAATCAGTCCTGGCCTAATTTGTTATCTATAGTATCCCGCCCGGAGAAAAACTTGAATTACGTAAAAAATACAGAGTTATATAATAAAGAACTAGATTTAATCAAATGCGATAAGCTACCACCCCACGTTGATGAAATGGTATGCTCCGAAATTGTTTGTATTAAATTGGTCCAAGCAGAAATATTTTCGGAAACGATACCACAGATCAGTCAGTTAGATAATGTAAAACGGTGAAATATATACTAGCTGCCATTATGAATATACTAGCCCCATCATTGATGACCAAGGAGTACTGAGTGTTGGCGAAACAATTTCGAACTCAACGTGTATAGCTTTGACACGAAACATCCAATCATCTTGCCACAAAATCAAATATATATACTAGCTTTATATAGTTAGCAAATACCACATCGAAAATATATTTACATCCAGGACCAACCTTACTCACAAGTTTCCTTCAGCAGAAGTTTTGGATTATTAACTATCGAAAGAGTGACTTTTAGATGGGTCTAAAAGTGTTTATGCTTAATGCAAAATAGAATGCAAATTCAGCAGATTATTGCCGACTTTCCTATACAACGAGTAAGCACCGGACAATCCTTTTTGAATACTGGTGTGGACTATCCGGCTCTATTGCACATAAATGGTCGAAAAGGACCGGGAAAACACCATATAACTAAAGCATATATTTATATAGCCCAATTCATTTGTGTGGTTTAAGAGTCTTAAACCACTCAAATACTTCGATAGAGATACTCTCTAAAACTTTCAGGTTAAATAATTGATTATCAAATGTTTGAAGATTATAAATTGATTAGAAAAGTTTGAGAGTTTTAAAAGATTGATAGACAAATTTAGGCAAATGCTAAGTTTTAAAATATATATTTATGTAATTTATTATTTAAAAAATTGAAAAAAGAATTTAAGTCAAATTTTTAAAACAAAATATAATTATATGGTTTATGTTTGTAATTTTGATTTTCACTCAAATGCTGTAATTTGTGTTAAGCTCGAATTTAAAATTAAAATTTAAAATATTAATTCTAAATATTTGGCGAGATTGGGAAATATGCTTTTACCTAAAACAATGGAAAATCCACTAAACCAATAAATCATTCAATCAACAGTACATGAAACGGATGGATAAATAAATAATCAATTCCTCATTTGATACTAAGACAAGCGGTATATAGGTATATCGTAATAATCGCAATTCAACCTTGAACAAAATCGCGAATTTTCACTTTCAATATATACAATATACAACAATATACAACATACAATATAGTATATGTTAAAACAAAGCGACGCAACTAAAAATCAAAACATAACAAAAACAAATTATCAGCGGTAATGACGGATCATTAATCAAATTAAATGTTAAAAAAAATTAATATTTTTTTCTTTCTAATTATCTCCCGTTGTTTATCCGCGCAAAATTGACAAAACGTACCGCCGCGCAAGCTCCACGGTATTAAATGAATGAAAATACAAAATACAAAAAAAAAAATAAAAAATCAAACAAAATGAAAATCATGTAACATGTCAACGTTATTAAAGCGTTAACGAGGCGTTAAGACAAATAAATTTTGTGTTTAAAGTGTACGCGCCTCTGGTTGAATTTGAAAAGGGTTCAATTTTAATTTCATAATTTTTTTTATAACATTTATATATAGGAAGATATCTCACCTTTATCATCCGCTTTAAGATTATTCTCGTATGGCTTTGTTGTATCAACATCTTGTTGCCTATATCCATATTGACGATAAATTGAATGACGCGATGTTGTCGTTTTAAATTTGGACATTGTAAAATCTAATGGATTACTTTGTTGATCGATATCACTCAATAATATTTTATTATTTCCACTCGAATTGTTGTTCGCGTGATGGATGTGGTGATCTAATGGCGATACCACGGTATGTGTATTCCTTTGAGCGACCAAAAGAGGCATAATTTTATGAAAAAAACACTTTGTAAATTTTTTACAAAAAAATGTATATAAACTATCACTAGAAACTCACACATACACACAACTTCACACTATAAATTTGTAATCAAACTGAATTTAACTAAATTTTAACGATAAAAAAATTTCGTATACCGAGTAATAACTACTGTCATTGTGGTTTATTCCGCGCGCGATCATTTATACACCGCAATCTGAAAATATAAAAATTCCGTAAATTAGAAAAGCTCTCACAAAAAAAAATATTACGATAATTATGCTTAACACTATATATATATAAAAAGCAATCAAATTTAAATTACAAAAACTTGAATACGTATGTACATCTTCAAGTAATCGATTTTAATTTGAAATAATAATGAGGCCAATCAAAATTTTGTAAATGCGCGCGAACAATAGAAACCTTCAACCGGTGATAACTATTTTTCTATGTCTCTTGGACAATAAAAGCTTTTAAGCTCAAATCTAAATATATAAACAAAATCATACACAAACACATATACAAGCAAACAATAAATTATTTTAATTTCTTAATTTTCCATTACTGATTTGATCGTTTTTTTTTCATCTTAGATTCGTTTAATTGAAATGTAAATTATCTAAGATTATGATCTCTTCAAATAGTTTTTTTATTTTTTTTTATTCAAGAATGAGATTTAGTTTTATTTGATGGTGAATGAATGAAAGAATATGAATGAAACACAAATTTGGTGTTAATCGTTAAAAATTAACCGCAAAATTATTAGATAAATTAGATTTGTGTTCTAGCGAAGCTATTTACATTTAAGAATTCATTTCCCTGGGAACAAAACGAAATTCTAGTAGATTTATTACAATTCGTTGCTTTAATTTTTCATGTTTTCATGGTGATTTACATGGAGATAATTTTTTTTACGATTTTCATTTTAATTTTATTTTAAGAGTAGGAAATTGTAATATCGTGAAGTTAGATGGGGATACGTTTAGTTGAATTTTAATAGTTAAAATGCGAGAACAATGAAATTTATTAATATGGTGATTAGCATAAAATTTAATTGTTCTACAACCAATAGTAATGCATTTTAATTTAGTAAAGAAAACGCCTTAATTTGCTGTGATTTAAAAAAAATTAGTTTGAGTGGAAAAAATAAATCAACTTAAATTTCACTCAAAATATTTTTATTTAATTTAAATTTAAATTTTTAGTCAATACATTTAGTCAATTACTTTAAAGAACACTCAAACTTAACGAATGTTCAATCTGTTGAAATCTTTAACTTAACTTAAATTTCACTCAAAATAGCTTAGTTAAATTTATACTTTAACTTAATTATTTTGGAAAAATTTATTATATTTTCAATGAAAGCCATAAAAGTTCAATCACTTTAATGTTCACTCAAACCAATATATACAAAAGCCTTATATATATATATATATATATATATATATATATATATATATATATATATATATATATATATATATATATATATATATATATATATATATATATATGTATATTCATATATCTATATTTATATAGGACGCTTTGCATATACATATACCAATAAAATCCTAACCAAATTTTTAGTTGGAGTGAAATTTACAGGTTTGCTTTTAATTTAAATTCTAATCCATTTTCACTGAAACTAGACCTGGATTACTCAGCATTACAGAATTTAAATTGTTTTGACTTTATGTTAAAATATGTATAATTAAAGCTTTAATTTCACTCATAATATTTTACATTTAGACCCCATGCAATTTACTAATTTTTAAACTATAATTGTAGCTTGTTACTAAAATTCTATTAATTATAAATTTCCAAAAATGTAGAATACACTCAAACTATCGAATTTTAAAATAATGCTTACCTTCCACTCGATTACTAATTACCAAAACTGTTCGAGTAACAATTAGAGTGAAAGCAGCATAAAACAAAGTTAAAGCTGTAAAAGTACTCAAAAACAGAGATTAAATATAGAAGTGATTTTGTTTTGGACCTTCGAATTTCACTCAAAGCCAAACAATAATTTTTTATTTAAAAAACAATTATAATCTTACTTTACTAAAATAAGCAAAGTTAACTATTTAGCTTAAATTTTTTTTAACTATATTTTATTTAAATTTTCTGCATTAAATCTTTTTAATTGAACTCTAAATTTCACTCAAAACTTTAACTGATAATTTCAAATGTATAATATTTTTAAGAATAATATTGGGTTGGGCTTGAATAATTTTGAATTTACCTCTAAAGGTGTTAAAGATGTTAAATGGTATAGGTAATTAAGTTAAAAAAAAAATCTTAACTAAATTTTTAGTTGGAGTGAAATTCAAAGGTTTGCTTTTAATTTAAACCCTAGTCCATTTTCACTTCATTATGCTATTTTCAGTTAAAATGAATAAAAAGCGTCTACCTAATTCATATTTCGCTTATGATGTAACTGGATTTCTATGTATTAGCATAATCTATGAATACGTGATTTAAAAATAATTTATTTAAGTGAAATTTATTTAAGTTTTTATATAATTTTGGATATATATGCATAATTTATATATATGTTTAATGTTAATTTAGTTCTGGTCACAATATACATTATAAACCTGTAAATTAACTTAAATTTCACTCAAACTATTTTAGTTTAATTTTAATTTTGGGCTAATAATTTTTATAAATCTTTTGAATTTGCAATAAAAGCGATTAGCAGATTTCAATTACTTAACTAATTACTGAAACGTAACCGATGGTTTAAGCCGCAATCTTAAAACTTAACTTATTTCGCACACAAAATAGTTATTTTAAGGTAATAATTTGGAAACATCTCAGTTTTAGTTACATTTAAAGGTTTGCTTTTTAGTTGATTTTCAACCCATTTTTACTTCAATAAGAGCTGGTTTCTAAAGCTTTACCGAATTTTTATTGTTTTTCTCCAACATTAGGCCTATTTATTATCGAACATTAGGTAATACTGCTACTGCTGACTTTCACTTATTCGAGTACAAATATAGATTTATGAATTTAATTTTCATAATAATTCGTTCATTTTATCATTTTTATGATCAAAAAACAACAAAAATTTAGTGTTCCGTTATAAACCAGAATTAATTGGAGTGAAATTGATTTGGAAGTTAAATTGTAGGAAAAATAATTTCAAAATACACTCAACATAAAAGTTTCTAATTTGGTTGGAATATGAGATAAACTTTATTCTAATTGTAAATTTACAGCATGAAAGCTTTAATTTCACTCATAATATTACATTTAGACGCCATGCAATTTATGAACTTCTAAAACTAGTCTAAACTTGTTAGTAAAATACTACTAATTATAAATTCACCAAAAAGTACTCAAAATATCGAATTATAAAACAATACTTAATTTAAAGTTTATAGATTACTAATTAAAAACCGCATAAAATATGCTCAAATGTTTAAAAAGTACTCAAAATAAAAGATAAAATTTAACCTTTAAATTTCACAACAAAAGTCAAACACGGATTATTACTCAAAAATCAGTAAAATATACTCTAAATATACTCAAATGTTAGAATTCCAGTTTAAGGCGACACAATTCCAAAGTAAAAAATTAATTTAGATTAGAGAAATGTTAAAATTTCATTTAAAATTCACTCAAATAAAATATAATTTAGACTCAAATTTCATTAGAGGTTACACTCAATTTAAGTCAAATACAGTACTTAATTTTAACTAAACTTTAGAATTCTTAAAAATCATTGTCAACTTTCACTCATTGAGATGTTTGGTAAATAATCTTCAAACTCCTACAAAAAGTATAAGTATAGTAAATGTCTGTTAAGTTTACATAGTTCATAACGTTTATTCAGTTTTCTATAACTTTTAAAAAAATTAAATTATATAGTTGCATAAGTAAAATTTTACTGAATTTCAATGCTGAAGCTTTAACTGGTTTTCAAAAAGCTTGGATTGTAATTTTCACTCACAAAATTAGATAATGACTCGTACACAGAGAAATACTAAAATATCGTTACTCGTTTAAGGTATACATGAACGACTTTAAATTTCACTCAAATTTTCGAAAACTCAAATTCAAATTTGAGTGAATTTTTAAAATTTCACTCAATTTCTGAAATTAGATAAATTATTAATTTTCAAATTGTATTTTATTATTTGAGTGAAAATACTTAAAATTGTTTACTTGATTTATATTTCACTCATATTCTAATTAAACGAATTTTTATAAATTTGTTACGAGTTATGTATAACCACTAACGTAGTTTAGTTTGTTAGTTATATTATCGGTACCGTCAAACCGCCACTTTTCGAAAAATAATAGTTCAAATCTAAAAACATAAAATAAGTAATGTAAAATAAACATCAGTGTCCAAACATTTGACAGTTTCACAATTAAAATTGACGTGTTAGACAACACCGCTCTAAAATTTGAATTCTAATCGATTGAAATCACCATTTCATTGAATTTATCTACTATATATTTACATATTTTTTGTATTCAAAATTACGGATCAGTAAAAAATCCCAAAATTTGCAAAATCATCACGAATTGTATGTCTATACACAGATGATGCAACATAAAGATACAATTGATCTACATATACGTATTTTATCATTCCCAAAATCTCAGAATTGCCTTGAAACAAAAAAAAAAAAAACTATATATGTAAATTTTTTAAAAGCATTCCGGAAGTCATTGGAATGTTGTTGAAAAGATGTATGTATTTCCCGCTCAATCACTTAATATTTTATTATTTATTTCGGGGGCTTTTTGTTTTGATTCATCATCAAATCATGAAAAAAGATGTATGCATAGGTACAGGTAGTATATCTAAAGAGAAGCGCAACGCGCATTGACTATATACAAATATTTTTATGATTGATGATCGATTAGAAAAAAATGATCGTATCCGGAAGAAAGATGAATGAAAATTCGTCTTCGCTATACAATATATACGTGAGTATATTCAAAATTTCTTAATTTAAAAATTTTCGTTTCATTTTTGTCTTAGATAAAAAGAAAAAAAATATTATAGTATATGAATGAAATTATAAAGAAAAGATGAAGATTAAATAAGAAGCTGTTTAGTTGCCTGAAGGAAGAATATATATGTTGTGTCTGTGTGTGTTTCATAAAATTGATGAATTATTTTGTGTTGTCTTAATAATGATTAGGTTTAATTTTTGTTCTGTATAGCTTTTTGTCCGATTGATGGATACTGTGGTGAATAACGTTTTACTTTTTTTTATTTTTTTGATGAGTAATGTTTGGTTATTTAGTAGTAGAAGTGAATTTATCATCTTAGGTAAATTTTACAGGTGCCGCACGAAGTCTAAATATACATGTGTAAATTAAGCAGTAGCTTAACATATTTTTAAAGGATTGATCGCGGCGCTTAAAAATATAGTATTTCATTATTTGATCCTTAATTTTGTTGGTGAATCTTCGATTACGAAATTATTTCATATAATCAAGTGTTTTCAATTCCTACGAATAAAATACAGGTAATCATGATTGATATATCATGTAAATAGTAAAAAATATACATTTATAAGAAATCATGAATTTTACAAAAAGCTTAGCAGTTTTTAGAATTGCAAGTGGTTTCGAACTGTCATTTTTTTAAACACGAATAATACAAAACTATTAACAAGTAACATTTATTTACGAGCAACATAAATTTAACATAAAACCACAAAAACCAATAAATTAATAAAAATAAATTTTTATAACTATTCCTATAATAATTTCGAGCTAAAAATTCGTAACTAAAATAATTTAAAGATAAAAATTAAAATTTAATAACAAATTGACATTGGTTTGAATTCATATGTTTGCTGATGTAAACACCAATCAAATTAATTTGACTTCAACCAAAATCTTAAATATAGTTTGAAAGAATTCAAACAAAATGTTTTATTTTTTATTATATCAAAATTCTATCAAGTTAAAAAATAACTTTTCAAGTTGCCAATTTTTTTAAAACAATGTCAAACTGTGTATTTAAATTGAAATAAAGCAACATCCAACTATAAATTAAACGAATAGGTACTTTAAGTTTGATTACTTGTATCGGTGTTTAAAAAATTAAAACGATGTTTTTTTATTTTTTATCAACTTGATAAAAAAAGTAAAATATGAAATTGAACTGGATTCAAATCAAAAATTTTAAAAATTTTTAAATTATAGTCAAACTATAATTAAAAACAAAATCTAACAACAAAGGTTGGAAATTCAAAATTTGTTAAGTTGTCTCTAGTATGAATCAAAAGTTAAAAAGTATTCAAACTCAAAACTAAAAATAATATATAATAATTATTAGTAAACATTATTCAAATATTTGAGTTCAAACTGATTTAAAAGTAAGTCTTTTGGAATGTATTCCAATTCAAGTATACTTTGATTGCAGTTTGTTAGAGATGACAACATTGAATTAAATTTGACTACATGACTTAATTTTTTAACCAGTCGAATAGATAAATTGAAAAGGAACAATGAGGTTATCTTTATTTTGATTTTAACAAGTTTCAAATCCTATTCAAATAAATGTAAAATGTTTGTAATTCATATATCTATTAGAGTAACATTTGATCAGATCAATATTAAATTGTCTTTTAATCATAATTTGAATGGGTTTAAAAAGCATTCAAACTAAAATTTACAATAATTGAGCGTCACTCTTGGATTAATTCCAAATTCAATTGTATGATTTTGAAAAATTTGAAATTAGTTTGAGTTGAGAAAGATTTCAAATTTGAATATTTGATCATTGATTTTAGGTATTCCGTTTGTAGTTCACGAAATAAATAGAAACATAACTGTGAAACGATCTTAGTTGGCCTTCTTTTGAAAAATGAACTTGTCTCAAAGTTGAGTTTAGAAGTTATTTGATTGGCTGATATCAAAAAGTATTTAAACTAATAATTATTCGAATTATGATAGAGTTAAGATTTTTGTTATTGTTCAAGCCTAACATTAAACACCTTTACCAAGTTTGGGTTTAAATCGATATATAATTTTAGAGAATGTCAATATAACCGTTTATTTTTGAATTTTGGCACTTAAAAGTAATATTTGACTAGAACAATGTTAATATTATTTTTAAACATAGTTTGTTAAGATTTAAACACTATTCAAAATATAAAAAAAGACATGGAACAGACTGTCAAGCTCTTCAGTTGATGTTCTTGTAAATTTTGATACATATATATATATATATATATATATATATATATATATATATATATATATATATATATATATATATATATATATATATATATATATAACATTATATATATATTTATATACATAACTACATATACATAATCTTAGGTGCGAAATTAACTCGATCGGAATTCTATAAAGTATACGACCTAATTATCTTATCGGATATAATGTCTTATCTTTTTATATTTAACATATTATATGAATCATTTAAGTATATACATAGAAACATTTTTTGGCTTTGTCATGTTGGAATAAATTAATTATATATATTTCAATATAGCATGTACAGTAAATGAGTAGAATATGAACACGATTGATTTATGTAAAATTACGTAAACGACTGTGTAAATTATTAATGTTATGCTAAATTTTTTTTATAATTAACAATTAATTCAACAAATTGATGAATATATATATATATATATATATATATATATATATATATATATATATATATATATATATATATATATATATATATATATATATATATATATATATATAATATATAATATATAAGCTTTCTAAACTAATGGCTTGAAACATTATAATTGTATATATGTAGATCTTGTTTAAAAAGATGACCTCTATCTTATGTAGTTTACAAAAAGTTAAGTTACAAAACTGTTTCAAATTGAAATGGAGCGTAAATTTTAATGCTACTGAATGCTACTGAAAAAATACAACCATTGATGGCTAGATTTCATATATTTGACGGATTTTAAAAATGTTTTGCTTGTACCGAATAACTGAAAACAAATAGGAACCATTGGCTTTACTAAATGGCGGCATACCTTTCAGAGATAGCTGCATAACCGCTCAGACACGGCTGGTACTGGGAAAATCAAATACAAGGGGCGACCAAAAACTAGGACACCCAAAAGCTAAGGAGGCACTACATACGCTGATGGCTGCGTGGCTAAAAGGATGCTTAGTCGTTAGTATGTTAACTTCGAATTTGGTGGCATTCGGTTTTAACCCATAGCCTTTCTATGATAACGCAGAGCTCTGTCAACTCATGAGTGACCGTTACTTTTCGTGCCACTCATGGGAATTAAAGTGATAAGAAATAATTACCTAACAAAATTAGAAAACGAGACGGATGTGCCTCTCATCAAATCAATTATCATCTTTGGTTGCCGATACCATGGATCCTGGGTGGGAGCAACTATTGCCAAATAAAGGGAACATTTTTCCTAAGAGCAAGATAATGTTGAGTTCACCAACTCTAAAGGTTCTCTAGCCGAGTTTAGACGAAAAAATAAAGAATTAAATAAAGCAATTCAATGCATGCAGCACTATATAACTTCTTGAAGAAGTTAAAAACCACAAACATAACCTAAGGACGGACTACCAAATTGGTCCTATAGTTCCGTTCGAAGTAGAAGCTCTAAACCCGGAAAACAACAAAAAAGAAACGAAAGGTGGTAAATCAATCGAGAACCTAACCGGCGAGGAAGATTTAGAAATAGAAACCAATTAGATAATGAAAAAATCAAAATAAGGCTCTAAAAAGGCAAACAACACAAGAAGTTAATTCTTCCAGTAAAGCAGAGTCTTCCACAGAAATGAACATCAGTGTGAACATATTAAGAGCGAAGGTGAACCAATTAGCCACTATTAGCAACACCAAGAAAGAAAAATCATCACCACCAATCGTGAAACTAGGGCCCCTATTTGGGTACTCGATATCGAACAATCGAGTGACGTAATTGAACAATCGGTATTTGTGAACTCGGTATTCGATCAATCGGTATTGATGAATTACAATACGTATAAAATGAAAACGACCAACAACGACAATAAAACAAAAACGTTTAGACAAGAAACGATAGAAAATTTCCCTTATTTCGTTATTCGTTTTCGAGCATTATTTGTACGATCATGATCGTATTTGCGTTCGTTGTTAGTTTTGTTAACGAAGCCGTATAAAGAGGACACAAAATTTTAAAATGTAAGTAATTAAAAATTTAAAAATGGAAGCCGACGCTTTATTATTTAGCTAATTAAGATATTTGTACATATAATTATATATATATTTATATATATATATATATATATATATAAATAAATATGTTTATATATATATATATATATATATATATATATATATATATATATATATATATATATATATATATATATATATATATATATATAATTTAAATATGAAAATTAAAATAAAATAAAATAAAATAAATAAATCCATAACTATCTTTGTTAATCATCTTTTTTAAAGAAACTAAATTTACTAAATTACTGACTTTGACAAATGTCAAAATTCAACAAGATGTTTAATTTTAGTAAAGGTATGACCATTCGCAAAAAATTTCCCTGTTCATTATTTAACAACGTACATTTTTATTTTCGATCTAGTTCCCATATACAAATTCACACTCGAATCGAATTTATCATTCGAATCGAACAGCAAATCGATCCGAGTTTCCAAAAAGGGGCCCAGATGTGTAAAATGTCAAAGCCAAAACACAAAGTGACAGAGGGATTCTCATACTCACAAGCAGCAAGACAAGGACTACCTGAGCCTTCAAATCAAAATTTTGGAATTCAACAAGCTATGACAACAATGCAAAATACCCTAAATGCTATTGTCAATCACCTCTCTAAAATAGAAGAAAATATAGAGTTTTTAAACAAAAGACAACATAATCTTGAACAGCAAGTAGGACATCAAGGAAAAATTAAACAGATTTGTAGCAAAAAAGGTTGCTTTTTGATCCCTCACCAAACAACAAAAAATGAAGAAAATACTAAGAATACTAACCTGGAATGCTAAAGGACTTCTGCAGCGTTGTCCACCAATGCATTTCAATGCTCTAAATGATGGTCTCAAATTTCGTCATACGAGGAGACTTCAATGCCAAACATATGCGTAATGGGGTTAGAAACTAATATCACCTAAAGGTAGAAAACAATTAGAAGCTGAACATAAAATAAACTGCGAGTTTCATTCAAGTAGTATTCCTATAAATATTGGCCAACGGATACAAACAAAATACCAGACGTGATCGACTTTTTCATAGCTAAAGCTATTTCAGAAAACTATATCCACATCGAAAATAATGAAGAAACTAATGAGAAAATAATGAGGGAAACACTTCACTATAGAGCATGTACACAGTCACTAACGTGATTGAAAAGGCACTTGAAAACAAAAAGGTATATTTTGGAGTTTTTCTTGATCCAGGCCTTTGATCGAGTCTAGCATTGAGGCATGTATTATAAATTACATCGCGACTTCCATGAGATATGAGATATTAAAATCATACAATGAAGGGAGATATTTCAGATTGGAACATGAAGGAGAGTTCTCATCACTTAAGAGAATTGAAGCAGGAGTACCATAAGGGAGCGTGCTGGGATCAGTCTTGTATTTGATTTATACGAGAGACATACCTATTACTGGAGAAACAGATATTACAACCTTTGCAAAAAGATATAGCAATCTTGGCGGTTGGAAGTACAATCGAAGAGACAACCAACAAATTCCAGCACGCTGTAAATGAGATTGTCTACTGGACAAAAAAATGGAGAAAAAAATTAAATGAGCTAAAATCGAAAATTTCTGATCTCGTTCATAAAATAAAAGGAATAAAATAATTCTGTATTGCGTCAAAAAATTTTACGAAATTGTGACGGAGGTTAACAACCGATATCAGTGTGTTATTAACATACCTAAATTTTTTTCTGTTTGAACCAAAACCAAGAACTATTCAAAAACGTACTTAACGAAAATAATTAAAGAAAATTAGCAATTTAAACCATAGTTAAATCAAAGATTATTTATAGCATTAGTCAATAATTTAAACCATTCAATTTGTTTTCGTTAAGTTAACTTGACAAAAGTTTTCAAGTTTAACGAATCAACGTTAACATAATTGTTTTAATTTTGATCCTAAAAGCTAACCAATAAAAGTTATTTAATTATACTCAAATAACTTAACGATTATTTAACGAAACCTACTAGAAATGTATCTTGCAAGTTTTTGAAAGTAAATAACGAATTAAAAATTCCAATCACTTTTTACATTTCAAGTATGTTTAGTTA
Source organism: Tipula confusa (assembly GCA_963556175.1). Lineage (NCBI taxonomy): Eukaryota > Metazoa > Arthropoda > Insecta > Diptera > Tipulidae > Tipula > Tipula confusa. The sequence continues at coordinate 57,852,015 of OY744475.1, read as the reverse complement.
AAGGTGTGGAAAATAACCGTTTAGAAGACAAATATTATTGGATCTGGTAAAGTTTCTACCACTATTATAAATATAAGAGTTGTTGGCAAGAAAAATACAAAATACAAACTAAAGCTGATAGATTTTAACACGCATTATGAAAAGTTTTAAATGGTAATTGAAAATATCATTGGAATTTAACACATTTAATTAAATATTGAAAAACTTAACGAAACAACTGTTATATTTAATTTTGCGTGATTCAATGATTTAAGTAACTTAACGAACAATTTAAGAATTTTAAACTGCAATGGTATATTAACTTGGTATTCTCATCTTAAACTTCTAAGGCTCCGGGCATATTGTGAGATTAATTGACAATTAGAAAATCATAAAAGTTATGTAGTGGAGAAAAAAAATAGCAAGGTCGTACAAACTTTGTTTTTTACAGCGAACTTAAATTTTCACAGTTTAAGTTTAGATTGTAATATGTTTTCTACTTGTGCCATTTAGACGAAAATGATTTAAAAATGAACTTAACGAAAATTATTCTTCATTAAAAAATTATTTGAATTTTAATAGTTCTTATCTGTTTTTTTAACATTTATCGAAATTTAACGAAACTTTTCAAGTTTAACCAAAAATTATAATTATTAGGTGTTTAGTGAAATTATGTGTTGCTCCATAATTTTGGGGCCCGATTATGCTGCACTATCTTCACCTAAGGAAGTTTCAGCCCGGCTCAAGTCAACAGGCTAGAGATGATGACCTCGAGTTGTTGACCTTGCGTACTAAACTTTTTTAGGATGTTCTGATAAAACATAAGGTAAAGTTTTGGGTAATCAGTACCACGTTGGATGGCAGACTAAATGTATTGTCTAAAAATATATTTGGTTCCAAATCAGTTCATCCTTAAATTTTCGTTATTTTTGAACAAAATCACCCATTTGAACACGTCATAAAAAGTTAATTTAAAAAATTGTATTTCATTAGTTCAGAAGCAAACATAAAGGTTTGGGATTTGGTAACTTTGTGATCAAACACATGTATCAACCACCCCAGTTAGTTTTTATACATTTCTTGGCAACCTAGAAACATCTAACCTACATTTATAACACGCTGTTTGTAGTCTAAAGGAACGGAAACCAAAATATTATATTATTGAAGATAAAAACAATGACATTAGTTTGGGCGGTCAAACATTTCTATATGTACCAACCAAAAACCTCTCGAATTATTGTTCTATTCCAAAAGCACTCCGCATGTGCGAGAATTGAACACTAAGTACACAGACTTCAGACATATGATATTACAGTCATTTATGGACCCGGTAAAACAAATATTACTGATTTTTTGAAAACAACACCGAATCGTTTATTAATATACTAGTTTTATGAACTATTAATGAAACAGGGGAGATTTTGAGATCGAAGATTATTGCTAGACTACGAGAATTACCTAGGTAGGCACTAAAAAGCTTACATCTTAATCATCAAAAAATATAAATATTCAGAAACTGGATTTTCGTAAGCGGAATTATTGTTTGGTAGAATAAAATGATAAAATTAGAATCTCATCCTAATGCCTTTATACCTTATTCAACTCATCTGAAAATTAAATGATTCATAAATCTGAAAATTAAATGATTACAGAAACTAGTACTATAGAAGAAATACTATAAACCGGATAAACCACCAAATAAGAACTCTTTGCTATCGTCCAAAGACATGAATCGGTACACCATAGAACGTTACTAGAAACCTAGAAACATTAAGGCTAGCACAAGTAGTGGCAATTATACATGATATCCTCAAAAAGACATGAACATAGGAGGTGAAAACTTCTAAGGCGAAGAAAGCATTATTGGAATGGAATCTAATAAGCAGCAGAATAATAGAAACCCCGTTCGAAAATACAATACTCAGCCATCAGTCAATTGCTATGCTCATAAAACATAGTACAACACCGCAGTTTGCAAAAAAGGTTACTGGCAAAGTAACCAACATACCACTTATAAAAGATGCTTATGTTCAATTTTTAACAACTGATTAAGCACAGTTAGAGAGTTGGGAAGATTATTTTGAAGGACACAAATGGCACCAATTACAAAACTGTAGGAATTTTCATTAAAGGACTAGGAAGTTAAAGAAGTCATATAGAGAAGCTAAAGAACAATACAGCTTGCTGGAACAGACAGCATATACGCTGAAATATTCAAAGGCAATTTATCTACAACTGCAATCGCTCTGACATCATTAATCAAAGAAAGGTGGATTTAAGTAGGGCACCATAAAAATATAAATGGAGGTTGTCAATTAGGACCCTCAAGAAAGATGACCTAATGGATATAACAACTGATGAGGTACATTCCTCCTCAACGGTCCATCACCACTTAACGAGGATCCGCAAGCTAATATCGAGAGTATATATATATATATATATATATATATATATATATATATATATATATATATATATATATATATATATATATATATATGTATATATATATACATATAGATTGAAGTTTGGTTAGTTGTTTACATGTGGTCAACAAATAATTGTTCTAAATTAATATCTTAATAAAAAAATCGTAATGGAATTCAAACGTAATAGTGTCATTGCACTGTATTTGGGTGGAAATTCACAAACAGTAATAGTTCGTCAGCTCCAGCATTTGAATGTGAATATAATGTTTGTGTATCGAACCATAACTCGATATAACGAAACTGGTAGCATCGCTAAACCCAACAGAGGCGGTCCTAAAAAGACAACAACATCAAAAGAAATGTTATGAAAGGTGAAAAAACGAATCCAACGAGATTTTCGTCAAAGTGCCAATCAATTGGCCGCACGTCTACATGTTTCACGATACAGCATTCAAACCATATTGAAAAATGAACTACATTTGATGCCTTACAAGATACAAAAAGGTCAAGATCTTACGGAGGCACAACAAACAATTAAGCTTGAAAGAACACGAGCATTGAAGGCCTTGGCCGAACGTGATGAGATTTCAAAAATTGTCTTTTCTGATGAGAAAATTTTCACCATTCAACAGTTTGTGAATAAACAACATGATCGTGTTTGGTTAGAGCGCAAGTTCAACGATAATTTGGACACAAGAGTTGCCATGCGCAAGCAATCACCAGCTTATGTTATAGTTTGGGCTGCAGTTACTGCAGATGGACGCACTTCTCTGGTTTTCATCGAACATGGAGTCAAGGTAAACCAAGAGGTGTACCGCCGAAAGATCCTAAACGATGCTTTGCTACCTTGGGCACGTAAACACTTTGGTACGAACCGTTGGACATTTCAACAGGACTCGGCACCGTCACACAAAGCAGCTGATTTCGTCGAAAGAATGGCCACCATATTCACCAGACTTGAATCCCATGGATTTCTCCATATGGTCCATTTTGAAGAGTAAGGTGTCCACTAAAAAATACAAAAGTGTTGATGCATTGAAGTCAGCTCTTGTTCGAGAATGGAATAAAATTCCGCCAACCCACGCTCGGTCAGCATGCAATGCTTTCTATGGAAGACTGAATCAAATAATCAGAGCCAAAGGAGGTCATATCGAGCAGTAACATGTTTTTCATAAAATGTAATATGTTTTCAACATATTCCACGAAATTTCAATAAAAAATAATCAAAATTAAAAAAATTACAGCGTTTTCGTTTGGTAACACTTGGTCTCAGCCACCAAATATATATATATATATATATATATATATATATATATATATATATATATATATATATATATATTATATATATATATATATATATATATATATATAATATATATATATATATATATATATATATATGTATATATATATATATATATATATATATATATATATATATATATATATATATATATATATATAAACGTCATGTAATCAAAACCATAATTTACTTTTCCAAAAACTAAATATATATTCTTTTATAATCATATAAAACCACTTGATCATACAAAGAAACGTAACGGAAGTAACTAGTAATTTTTATTAATTGAATTGCATTGAATCAATTTAATTTTTTTTTATTTTTTATTATTATTAATTAACAATCGTTAACTGTCAATTTTTCATATAAAGAAAATCTACTTTGCCAATTATCTCTCTATTAAATCAGTAAGCATATAGTATTCTTTTTATATATCAATATCGCGTATATAACACATCTTTACTAGATTTAAGTATATAATAAGGAGAGGCCTCTAATATTTGCAAGATCGTTTTAAGTATAAATACGTAAAAATTTTAATTTTATTAATTATTAATTTTTTGTTTAATAGTTCCGGATATTTCGGTATTCATTCATCTTAAAAAAAAATAATAGTTTTTCCCATAATTAGAATGATTGTGGTCGAACGATAATTGAAAGAAATTAAAATTTTTTTGTATTATTATTATTTCCATCAAAAACTATCTAATTCAGCAGGGTAGCTAATTTTTTGGTTAATTTTTCATTTAGAGAGATCAAACGAAACGTAATAGATCTTCACACACAAATAAACTACATATAAACTTCGATTCAACAACATACAGTAGTTCTTGAAAAAATATTTTTTATTGATTTTTTTTTTTGTTACGTTGTTTCTTTTGTATTTAACTTAAAGCTGTTGGTTTAAAGAATAGAAAACAATTCAAAAATTTGTTAGTTTTTTCTTAAATATATTACCACAATACAATATATATAAATATAGCTGAAGGAATTTTGGGTATAAACGGGGAAAAAGATAAATAAAAACTGCGATTGAAATTCAAATTTTTATGTTTTTTTTAAAGATCGGATTAACATCAAACACGATCAAATTGATAGCAAACTGTTTTAAAATTACATGCATACATATGGGATATTGATTTGGGAACGAACATTTTTTATTTGATGGTGGTATAGATATTCAAATGTTTGGTATATGTTCGAATTTTTAATTTTTGCATTCATTCTTTTTAAAGCACAACCTGAGCGCGATGCGATAACAAATAATAATGCCTAATTTGCTACTTCCTATTCTAAAATAATATTTCAAACATTTTTGTGGGACCTATGTTAAATTTAAAATTTATTTTTGAAATAAATCTGCATTATAACTTTATTGGCGCATGTTTAAAATTAAATAAATAAAAATATTTAGAATTATGTGGAACGTGTTTTTAAATTTCGGTAAATTCTTAAGACTATATAAAAATAGACCAAACTATTATCAACATGGTAGGGAACATTAATTTCTAGTATGTACCGTATTCTATATACCAAAATAGTAGTTTTTATTACGAAAAATATTTGTGGGACCTATGTTCAGTTTTAATTTTTTTTAACTATAGTTTCATTAAATAAATGCGTTGGTATATATTCATTATTAAGTGTTTTTAGAACATTTAAAAACAAATATATGTGTATATGAATATATATATATATATATATATATATATATATATATATATATATATATATATATATATATATATATATTTATATATATATATATATATATATATATATATATATATATATATATATATATATATATATATATATATTCGGAAACAATCTAATCTTGATTTTAACATTATACAACATTATACTCAAGTGAATCCAAACATTACCTTCTAACTTATTTGTGGAACCTATGTTTAGTTTAAGTTCAATTATAGAAAATTTTTGTATTAGATAAAAATAAGATTATCATATCAGCGCATGTCTTTAGTATAGTTAATTAAAATGTTTAAACATATTATGAGATATATGAAATATTATTTTATATCATATTCAAGATTATAAAGAAGATACTACTACCTTCCAAAATTTATTTGCATAAAATTTATGCAAATAAATTTTATTATTTACTTATTAAATAATTATATTCATTAACCAATTCAGATGTCGGAAAACAGAAAATGTAGTTGGAACTAAGTAATCGTTATATAGGTTATTTAGGAACGTGATTACATGGACGTTATTATATGAAACGTGACGTTGTACTTGTAAACTTGTTTAATAATTATTTAAATATTTGAATGATCTTTGTGGGTCTTATGTTTATTTGAAATTTAACCCTAAATCGGGTTAATTTATCTTGAAATTAAATTATATTATTATTTGGTCAATAACGATTTAAAAAAGTTGTGGAACTTGTTTTAAATTTGTCAATACTAAAGATATTTATCAATATTTTAACAATTTATCGCTGTTAATTCATAAAGTAAAAAATTACTGTTAATTCATAAAGTAGCGGTAAAAACTAATGGAAAAACTGTGGAACATAAATTATATTATTTAAAAATACATATTTTAGAGCGTTTTTTCAATTTAATCAATTATCTTAATTGTTTGTTGAAAGTGTTAGGATGGTTTTTGCCATAAGGCTTTGCAAAATGTGTGTAGGACCTATTTAAAGTTTAAATTTAGAATATATACCTATGTTTTGAAATAAATCTAAATCATAACTGTGTTGATAATATTCAAGTAAATGACAATAGTTTGTTTAAAATTATGTGGAACGTGTTTTTAACTTTTATCACTTGAACTTTGATAAATTCAAATGTTTAATATTTAGGTAATTAATACATAAATAATTATGGTAATTAAATATTTAGATTCATATCGAGCGTGTCTTCAGATTTGGCGTTGATGTTTGTGAGGTTGATTAGTACATTTTTAACATTTGTTGTTATAAAAATTGTACCATTGCCAATTCGCAGATACATTACACAAATATATGTGGTAATCGAATAAGGCTAGCGATGTCTGACATATTGCAGTATTGACGCGGTCCTTATTCACTGATGAACAATGATTTTACTCACAAACAACTTTACAACTTCACGCACTAAGGCAACCGCTGTTTCATCACCGCGTCTGCTTATGACTCGTCTCAACCAGTCATCAGTTTTACTCAACTTTAAGTAAACTCTAGCCCCATAGAAACTTTGATTATGATTTCAAATGATACGGGTCAGCCTCCTTAAGAATCGGGACTAATTAGCTGAATTTCTATAAGCTTTGGCAAACTATGCGGTTTGCTTCAACCTCAAGAACGACGATCAAAATCATTGTGAACTGTGTAGCTCAAAGAGCAGGAGTTTGCGTGGTATCGTCATTTTTCGTGGATATAATGAATACTAAACAGGTCAACATAGCTAGGGACCGTCTCAATATTTCATTATAATTGTCTTTAATTATCTTCACTGGAAAAACCTTTTTTGCCCAATGTTGATTGTCGACGGATATCGTAACAGAATTGAGGTCGCCTCATCCTCATATGCTGGTTTGGGTCAAAGGTACATCAGATTTTCATTCATCGACAGGAATTCGCAAAATCAATAATTACAACGTTAAGCTGTTGAAATTCGGTACGCACAACATGGACTTTGAACCGTGCGTAATAAGCAAGGCAACCGCAAAGATACTGAATTGGAGCAACAAGATTTCAGCCATCTCTCAGTAAAGCAATTTTCTAGTCGGAAATTAACGGGACGAGATTAACTGCTGGAAAATGTCAATAACGCAGCTAGCCGTTTTTTTATCGGCGAGGACAGAATAGGAAAGATGAAATCATTGGGGCCTTTAAGAATGTCCATCTTCTGAATGATTTACGACTTTGTGAATTAAAGGAGGATGACGTCAACGTTTTCATTGAATTCATAGAAACTTTTGCTAAGTAAGTCGTGCACTATAGGGTTAATATTTAAACATATATTTATAGATATTTTTTTACCTACATCAATTATACATTAAGACATTTTAAGTCTACGGCACTGTTATTCAAGTAATATTAACATTTTAATTTACTACTTTATATTAAAAAGCCCGTTTTTTCAGATTGTGGGACTTATGTTCAATAAATATTTTAATTTAGTTATTTATGTCACTACAAGACGTTTTACAGTGCAAAGGAGGACATTAAAAACGAATTGTTAAAGCGTTTGAAATGATTCGATGTTATATAACAGAAAGAAGGACAAATAAAAGGAAATATTACATAATTACTTGTGGAACGTATTTTCTCAGCGCATATTCCCAAATAAATTAAACTAGATAGTCCAATGATTGGGAATATATTTTGATAGTGAGACTTATAAACAGACATTCGATTTTTACTTGCCGAATCTGATAGGTTTTAGATATAAGTTAAGATTTACATTTTGTGGAACATAAGTGTAGATTTAAAGATGAATGTGATTTTTTCAAAACGTAAACTGAATTATTTATTTTAGTTCATACAAAATTATTGTGTTGACATTTTCAATTGTAAACTATGTTTTTTTTCAAAACCTTTTACCTTTAATTAGGTATGGAATTTGTTGAAAAGAACTGAGGAACGCAGTTGCAGAGAACTTGATATTTTAATTTTAAACTAGTGACAAGTATTAGATTAGATTATTAAGCCAATCTTATTTATCAAAATCGTTATCGGTCATCAAACCTTCTGTTTAATCATTGGAATTGTTAGAAACCATTGTGGAACGTAATTGTACAGAAATGTGTGCTGATATAAAAAATGATTAAATTTTAAAATAATTACAAATATTGGAGTTAACACGACCAATGTTATTTTTATGTCAAAATTATTCGATTTTTAAAGTGTCACCACTGGCAGTTAAAGAATTCATAGGAGTTTGAAATCATGCGCTGAATATAATCTTAGGTTATTAAAATTGTGATCTTTTCACGATCTCGCCTAGAGGAAACTAAAAAAAAATTACATATTAAATGATCAAATCGTAAAAATTGTAACCATGCACAAGCCATGTATTGTAAAATTATTTAGCATATATATGTCACGTTATCAATGCCAATTTTTTACCAAGAAATATTTTGCGAATTGATAAAATTAAAACGATAAATATTCATAAATATTGGTGAAGTACAAAATTGACCATCGATGATATCATATTTAATTACTAGAAAATGCGATACTTTTATAGCCTTCCGTAAATATATATGTCGATCGTCAATCGAATTATGATTATAGCACCTTGCAAAAAAAAAAAACATTAAGTGTGACTAACTCAATATAATTTCTTTGCCGTCGGGCTAAAACAACAATATCAATTAAGTAATTACGAAATCTATAAAAATTTTAAAATTTCCATCCGTCGGAAATTACGAAATTTTTTTTTTTTTTGTAATTTTTTATACTAATAAATTGCGCGTACAATCAAATTCAAACCGATTTGATTTGGTTCTAATTTTCTTATCAATTTCTTAATAATATTTTTAAAAACAAAAATGTTGTAATATCTGGTAACATGTATTGCACAGTACCTACAAATTAATGTCACATACATATTTAGGTAAAAAAAACGATAAGACATTTTTCAATCGAAATTACAAATTAGAATACAATTAAATGTTGTTGTTGTAAAAACTAGGTGTGATCACGAGTCAAGCGGTATATATGACAAATTTATGATATCACAAGAAATTGAAAATATTTTTTTTTTTTTGAATTATGATATCACATACATTTACAAATAAATAAATGTTCAATGAAGAAATGAATGAAACTGTCAAAGTCATACTTGGTGCGATACGCGCGTAAAAGCTCTACATGCCCCTAAAAGACGTCATCAAACTTTTTATATCCGTTTTTGGTCTTATGATCATATTCATATATATACATGTTTACCGTACATATTTGCTTATAAAATGTCTTATACAAATTGATAAGAAAGTGTTATGATTTTTGATTACATATTGGTTTGAGTTATCAGAAAATCCACTTGTTATGATTGTTTTTTTTTATTATGTCGGTTAAATATTAAAAAATTAGTCGCGATCGTATTTTTGGATCGTGCATGAATCAATGAATTGTATATATATATATAAAAAAATTATTTATCAGCAATGTACATTTTGGGGTATTGGTCTGATTAGGAGATATAGGTAAGTATATTTACGATTTAGTCCGACTAAAGATGAAATACTGATTCGTAAACTGTTATCGATATATATAAAACGCTAATATTGATTACGCCGCCCGACATACTTATCTATATGCATATATCTTAAACGGCGTATATATATACAGACTTTTCTTAGAAATTTTAAATTTTGTCTGTCATAAATGTTTACTTACGATAATTTTGTTTTTATGCAAAGATAGTAAATTCATGTGATTATGAATTACATTTGATATATCGTATAAGTAACACGAATATATATTGTAGATTATTTACAAATGATATAATTTTTAAAGGTTGTTTGCGTCTTAAATTAGAATTTTAGAAATAGTTTAAATGTTGGCGTCACTAACTATGTAAATATAGATAGTTAGAATTGCATCATCAATGCAGGATTCTACGTCATTGCTTTATCAATAAAATTAATCGAACTTATTTGCTGAAATATATTTGAGTCGCAAAACTTTAAACTTTGAGAAAGCTTTAGACTTAATTTTAAAGTTTAACATTTAAATGGAAAGTGGAAATATTTAAAAGTTGAAATAATTCATCTGTTTTTGTATAAAGCTCGAAACAATAGTTAATTGGACGTGCTTTGTTAGTTTAACGGTTATTTCATTTAATTTATGTGTTAAATAATTTTTATGAATTTGTAATTTTTGTATATTTTAGAGTTTTGGTTGGTCATTTTACTGTTATTATTCGATTGATTCACCAAACGTGTACCGATTGAATTTTTTTGTAATTAAAATGACGTATTTTATCAGTTTTGAAATAAAAGGTTGATACAGCTTAATAAAAAAGCTAAAGAGCTTAATAAAAAAAGTTTTAGTGTAAAACATTAGTAGCATTACATAAAAACAGTAACTTTGGGAAAAAGCTCTGCTATTTGTAAAAACTGTTGCTTGGAAAAATATATAAGCCTAAACTAAAAGATGCAAGTTAGTTAAGTAATATTAACTGGAAATATTACAATTCAAAAATTTAAAGATTTGCAATACAAAACTTTTTCAAAGATTTTGTCATTAACCGATTGGAAAGAAATGACCATAAATAATTACAACAATCGGTCAAGAACCGAAGTTAATTACGTGTGAATTAAACATTAGAATTACATTTACTGTCACCTAAAAGAACTAGATTGTGTTAAAGCTTTCTAAAGGATAGTAAATTGGATTTTAAAGATGTGAAATTCAATCAATAAGTATTTAAAAGCTTATTTGTAAAACTCAACATTTGATTTACCGAGTAATGCCTAAAAGACTAGGTATCAAACATATTAAGTAACTAATAAGCTTTTTAAAATTATTAGTAAGTGAGGGTTTCTTAAAATGTTTGTAAAGGTTTTAATTTCATTTAAAATCGTTAGTCTGTCTCTTATTCGGACAGGCCTACTTTTTATTAAAAATTACTGCGGCAGATAGTTTTGGATAAATAAACATTAAATCAAAAGCTTAAACTTATAGATTAAGAATATATTTTTGGCAGTCAACTAAGATAATAAGTTTAATAAAAAGCTCCAAAAATGTTAAATTCCTAATAATTATTATAATTAAAAGATAAAACTAAAAAAATGGTAAGTTGTAAATTGCCTAAGAGCACAGTGCAACTTACAATATTAAAAGCTCGAAAAGAAAACCTAGGGCATAATACAAAGCTTTACATAGCTATACACATGTTTTCTTATGTATAATAATTATTATATATGCTTTCGATTAATGTTTCATGAATAGAATTTAATCTTAATTCAGAATATACGTATAGATTTATAAAAGTGTTTAATATTACAGTAATAAATACATTTAAATAATTGAAAAGCTTCGAGTAGAATTTGAGTATATAAATGTATAAAAGTCATACAAATTTAGGGTCCGTTTATTAAAGCTCACTGAAAACTAGCTGAATTGTCTTTTTGATAGATTTTAAAACAATATGTATTTTAAAGCTTTGAAATATTTTAAATCTTATTTAAATGTTTAAAAATATCAAACTTTTATAAAATGGAAAGCTCAACATTTGTAAAGCCTGATACAGTATCTTGTTGCAGCCATTTTTTAATATCAATTTGAAATTTTTTTTAAAATTTTAAAGCAAACTTTTAAATTTAGTGGAGAATTAGAAAATAAATTTTAAAAAGATGACAAGCTTTTTAATAAAACATTAATTTAAATATTTATGAAATTTATAAAAAACTGTTCCAGAATAAAATAAATAAGCATGGTAAACGGAAAAAGCGAAATTCAGAAATATAGGAATATTTTGTATGTGACAATATAGCTTTCAATAAAGCTTTAAACAATTAAACTAAAAAAGTGAAAATACTGATCAAGTAAAACTTTGTAAGAATTACCAAAAATGTCTTAAAATTTATTGAAAATAACTAAAACTTAAAAAATAATAATAATAGTGTAAATATTAACACGCTTAATATTATAGTAATACGAATTTATCAAAGCGCAATATAGCTTGACAAGCAACACTGCAAATTTAGTAGTAAATTATTTAGCATTTTGTTAAAAGCTTACATTTAAGAAAAACTTTAAAGAATTTAACATACCTTTTATTAGAAACTCGAACTCTTTAAAAATAAGAGAATGGGTTAGAAAAAAAAAACAGAAAATTAAAAAAACTTTGTAGAAAGATCGGACTCCACAAAACTAAACTAAGTAAATATATACTCGAACTCAACTATATGTAAGCATTGTGATAATGCAATTTGGACTAAAAGCACTCAGCAAAAATTTGTTTTATTAAATCTTGCTTTTCTAACCTTTTCCAAGACAAACTTCATATGAGAACATAACGCAAGTTAACAAAATCGACAGTTAAAATATAAGACCTGCAGGTTTGCAAAAGTTAAAATTTGAAATAAACAATAACTTTAGCACACAAAACTACAGAATATGTTTAAAAAAGCGATGGAAGTTACTTGAAATAATCAATGCCCCGTTTAGACTTATCTATGTCTCAGGGCTAATGAAAAACGGTAAGAGTGATAATGATACCAAAACAAAACCAAGCAATTCAACAAACATAGCAACATTTGCAGATGCCACTGAAATCTTAGCAATTGGTAACAAAGTAAAAGGTAGAGGTATTGAAAAACGCACAAAGATGAGCAGTACTACAACAACACGTGAAGGTGGTTTAAATGTTAAACCACTCAGCAATACATAGTGGGAGAATCGGATTGATACTTTGACGTCATTGAGATTCCAACTTAGCGACATCTATGATGCGATGGTATAAATATTCAAAGATATCACATGATCACATATATACATAGGAAGTGCTGTCTTAACAAGACGGAAGAGCGATATCAATTAATCTTTAGGCAATTTTTGGGATTATATTAAAAGCATGGTAGTTGTGCAATTCATTTGTGCATATGCAATTTGACAGAATGTTAGCCAAATGCATTTACCGTTGTTTGAATAATTTCGATGTTGCCTATTTCTGCGGCGAGTGCCGAAAAAAGTTTATCAAAGATAAAAATAATTAAAAATTAATTCAGCTCTACCATGAACTAGGATAGACCAATTTCTTTAGCAACGAGAAATTATAACCATGAAAAATTATATCAAGTAGCAGTTTATTCGTAGAAAACTCGTAAATAAAACGGAAAATTGTTACTTTTAATCTCTACTCCCCTAGGTTTATGGTCCAGTATGGTGCCTTGTTGGTCCAGTATGGTGCCTTGCCATTGAGGATGTATCAAAAAAATCAATGAAAAATAATACCACTATTTTAAAACAAATTTTTATATGGAATTTAAAGGCACCAAAGTACTTAAGAAATGAAAAGGCATTGGTCATAAAACGGTTAATCCAATTGATTTGTGATGTTATCAATTTTTTTGAAAATCTAACTTGTACTAATTTTAAAGTTTTGTGTGAAATAAAGTATATATAAATTAGATTTTCGGCGATTACATGACGTTGTCATAAAACGGTTAATTCATTTGGATTGTAATGTTATCAATTAATAAATTAATTAATTGAAAATTTCAGGCAAAAACTAATCCAATTTATTACAGCCTACGGCTTGCAGTAATTATACTATTAATAGATTTTTTTTCAGAGAAACATTGCATTTTACAGTTGATGGTGGCACACTAGAGATGCTGAAAAAAGATGACATGATGCAGAGCAGTTCATTATTATTATGATTGTCTTATGCTAACGGTAGTTTGAATATTGGCTACTATCAAACTGGTACATTCTGTCATTACTGACATACCTTTCTCTTTCCTACTCATCAAAGCTATTGGCCGCCACGGTGTCTGTAACCAGGTCGTCTCAATAATTAAACTAGTATCCTGCCTTATTCTTTCAAGTATATGTAAAAATGGGTGTACGGTAGGCCCGGCGCTTTCCGGGATATCTTGCTTGCTTGGACGTACATTCTAAATCAATCAATCAATCAACCAACAAATCAATCAACAAATCAACCAACAAAAGTTTTCTTTGATCACGCAAAGAAAACAGATATCGTCTTAACTAACATTATGTTGGACAAAACAAATTTAAGAGCTCATCTCCAAAGAAACAGACCAATTAAACAACATTTTTTTGGAGGGCCAATGTGTTATATTCATTAAAAAGAGGACAAAAGTTATTAAGAACTAAAAGCTAGATACATACTAGATCAATAAATTGTAATTGAGTTGCAATAAATCGGAAAATAAAAATTAAGCTTAACTTAGCTTAAGTTTTAAAACCATAATATTTTAAGCCGATTTTTGCAAATTATCCTATCTTTAAGTTTAGTGGGAGCCTCTTTAAAAGCTCAATTATATAAAAAAAACTGAAAGTCATAACAACGTTAAAATATATTTATTTTATATTTCTTTAATTGAAAGTTTTTATTTTTTTTCAGTGATATTTATATAAGAATACTTAGTTTGGATCCCGGTAAAATCTAACGGTACATACCCGTGTTTTTCACGTTTGAGAACTAAACGATTTAGGATAGGAATGTATAAAGAACAAGAATTTCCTATTATACCAAATACCTTTTAAAAATGATCGTAAATGATCTACAAAGATACTAAAGGAAACATCTTAAAGCTTAAAAATCTAAAAGAGAAAAAATTGAGAAGAAAACAACTCAAAATAAGTTATTCGCCAATGAAATTTAAAAAAATTGGCTTATCTTTTACAAAACAAAAAGTTAAAGACTGTTTGAGCAAATCAAAGGAAAAACCTCCGCAAACCTGTTAAATTTAATGCCAACGAGCATATTTAAAAATTAGAAACTTAAAGCATTTTGGGCTTGTTAATGTTTTTTAAGCAACATAATTTCTTAAATATTATTTGTGGGAAAATACCGATTACATTTTTCAAAACTCTTTTGATGGTCGATTCTGGTTTCCTTATAAAATAGAAATAGAAATTTCTTTTTACAAATCCTTACTTCTTAAAACTTTTATTATATTAACTATAATATCAGCCAGTCGATAAACTTTTATCCCAACTATAGTATGAAAGAAGTAGGTGATATTATTTAAGGCCTAAAAAATAATATTGTATATTGGCAATATTTCCGTAAAATTTTTAAAATATTTTTTCAACTATTTTGCAGATAAAATTGTGGATCTTTTCAACATTCTCAAGATTACCATAAAGGCTCTCTTATTATTAAGTCATGAAATACACTTTATGATTCTAACTATCTACCAACAGTAATTATATACCATCTGCATCAAAAATATCGAAGCAAGGTTCCATATTAGGGCCTTATGCTGATGACGAAATTTTGATGTGATTTAATCACAAATGGTTTAAAATTAAACACAAGATTTTAAAATGAAAATTGTCGCCTCAACCAAGATTTCAGTGTCTGCTTTAACATACGATAATTTTACAATAGAAGGAGTTACCGAATTCAAATATCTACAGGACTAATTATTGATATAGCAAATTTAAGTTGACAGCGCATGTTGATAATGTGGGTAAAGATAGTAACTCTTCCAGTATAACGTTTCATTTATTCTAGATTTACTTATTGGGAACGGATGTGCTGATAAGCGATGAAATATGTAATTCATATTAATATTCCCTACCCAACGGAATATTTATTCCGAGAACTTTAGTCCTTCACTGGTATTATCAACCGTGAATTGCTTATTATTTATAAAAATGACAACTATACAATTAAGCATAAAATAAAGTGAAACAAATCCGTTCTCATCCTATACAAGTATACTTTCGAATTTCAGAGTTGATATTTGCTACTTCGCAAAAAACGTTAATTATTTCGGAAAATGTAACTTTGCAAGTTTACAATAAAGAAACAAGCTCATTTTTCTCCCAACGCAACGGAACGATTTAATATTTAAGATATTTCCCCTTATCGCAGTACTTCATGTAAAGTATGCTTTTGCACCCATATCTTTAATATTTTGTTATTTTTTCAAGCATACAATTTCCGCGAGTATATCGGTTCTTTGATATAGGTACCACCTACCTCTCCATTTTATTAATTTTAAACCATTCTGGAAGCTAGGCAGTATTACTACTTTTATTTTCATTTTATTCACTAACAATTTTGTCATCTTCTTCACACAGGTAATCATTATAGTTTTGTGTTTTTGGAAAGCTTTTCCTGCCTGCAGTTTCACTTTAAGCTAATTCACATTGCTATTGAGTTCATTCAATTTCAGGTGAACCACAGTATATCAAACTGCAGATTCTTGTAATACATTTTTTAATATGTTTATCGCATGTAGTCTTAACTTCAAATATTTGTTTGACACAATTGTGACGGATGTCATAGCTTTTTTTGCTGGGATCGCACCTGCGGGACCACTTTATATTTTTATTTAATTTTTTGAAATATTAAAATGTAAATCAATTATAGTTCTCTAGAACAACATGTGTACATTTGAAAATCAAGTAAATCTATTCCTAAAGACCCTGTACTAATTTTTTTCACTGCAATAGTTTTGACATATGTTTTTGACAAATTTATTTATATTGCAGTCAATTCGAGCAATAGTTGTAGTTTGTTTTGGCTTGGAAATGTTATCCCTTGCAGCATTATCATCTCTACCGAAAAGGTCAAAAATTCGTAAATGATGACATTTCATTTAATTTATTGATGTATTATGTTTGAAGTCTTTCTGGACTTATTACTTTAGTCACAGTTATATTTCAATGTTATCTCTAAATCTAATAAAACTATTATAATGACTATAATAATACTAAAAATAACAACAACAATAATAAAAATAAAACAATACAATTTATTTATGCGAATTAACTACTCAGACAGTATCTATAAAATGTCCTTTGAGATGCAAAAATTCGGATGGAAAAACTGTCCTAAGACCGACACCTGGGAAACTCCGCAGTAAGTATGCAAAATAATTGAAATACCTGAATTTAGTTTAACTGATTGTGAGCGATTAGACAAGTATGCCAAAATTAAACGACAAGCCGGTAACGCAAACCTGAAATTTTACTGAAGTTTTCTAACTTTGGGTGATCGATTTTATCAAATGACTTGATAAATTCGACGTCTACCAGACTGCAAATTTTATCCGTAGTCAAGAGCCCTTCTAGTTACATCACTGATATGAAGTATTAGATAATAGATCGAAAATGAGATACAACAGTATGGTTTTCTTCTTGGGAACGGGAACCATAATTGATTGTTTGCATGCCGATGGAAAAGTCGAAAACGTAATAAGACTGATAAAAATATGCAAAAGATAACAGCCGATCCAGGAAAAAGTACTTAAACAAAGGCTCCTTTCAGTGGATTTGATATGTGTACGCCGTCTTAAAAATTAACTGACTGTTACCTGAAAAAGATAAATTAAAGTCAATCGCAGTAAATGAAGATGGTTGTTTATTGCTAGCGAATAAAAAATCAACAGATTCTAGTTTTCTTATTTCAAAATATGTTCAGTAAATACGACTGAGATTTGATTGAAAAAAATAATTTTATCAGCATTTGTATAATAACCCAAAAAATAGACTCATTGTTAATTTAGGCTTAAGGCTTAATTTATTGTATTGGTCATTAGAACATTTAGGTCACAATTAAACATGATTTTAAATCATTATAAAAAATGATTTTTTGGGATGGTTATAGACTACTGTATACTAGCAAGATTTTGATGGTCGCAATAAATAATTTAAGGACAACAACTTCTAAATTCAGGGCGCAGTGCTGGTGGACAAGCTTAAAATTAATACCGTGATCTAAATATATGCAAATACCTCTACACTTCTTTTCTTGTTATTCAGCTTTCGGTCCAGTCTTAAAATATTAAAACCTGGAATATTAATAGATACATCCGGAATAGTATCATCCGGAATAGGATCCGGAAAGTACGTCAAGTTTCACATCATGAATGAAGTGTTTGATTTAATCTATATTAGGAATACTTCGAGTGTTTAAAAATAAAATTATTACTCCTTTATATTTATGTAGTAATGATTTGAGTACAACATTGTTAATGAAAAAGAGTTAAGCAAATGGAGCAGAGTATTCCTCATAACAAGCATGTTTCGATAGAACGCACCATTTAAGTGATTTAACCCAAAATATATAGAAAATAATATTAATTTCAAAATGTCACATATACATAGTGGAACTCAAAGTAGCTGTTGATATCCTTACAACAATATCATGTAACCTACGCCAACCACAGCAAAAATGAAAAATTTATAATTCCAACTACGGTTTTTATATGCCAAGAAACTCGCCATCTACCGAAAACTTATTTTGCGTACCATGGAAACTTTTTGGCAAACAAGAGTCCGCCTTTATTAATGGGTTTGATGCTTGGAAAAACTGTCAAAGAGGTCAATACAGCACTTGAAAATAGCGTAGTAAATCATTAAAAAAGTGTTGATGACTAGAGTAAAATAGCAAGGAATACTGACCAAATCGACTGTCAGAATCTTATTTAAAGATAATTTCCAAAATCAAGAAACACGCCAAAATGCAAAAAATTTGATCAATATAATGATTGAATTCGATTCAGCGGTGATGACCGTAAAATTTAATTTTAATGGCGCGTGATAATTTTGATGAAGTAGAAAAGCAAGCGAGGGAAACTTTATCATAGCATGAATATGTGAGGGAAAAAGCTCGAAAAAGAGTACGAATACGTATATTTGATGAACAAAATACTTCGGATGTTGTATTGTGCGGTAGATATACATTTAGAATTTAAACATTTAACATAATTTTGGATTAGCCGATCAACGCAAACGACATTTTGCCTATTTGCAGTTAAAAAAAAAATTTATGGAAACGAATTTTTACAGTTTTCATCTACAATAAACACTAAAGACGAATTACGAAAGTTGTAGATCTGATAAATCACCTGGCAGATCATTTAATGATATGGATATATCCAAACGTTAGGATCGCATTAAAAATATATTTGACTATATTCCAGCAACCAATTGCAAAGGTGAAAGGTTATTTCAAAAGTATATACCAATGGCACAATTTTGGTTTTCCCTGGGAATTGAAACTTGGTATACCATGACTAATATTAATCTTTATAAAGCTTGTAAAAATTTCCACAGTTTTATAATTTAATCGTGAAGTAAGCGTTGGCGGTTATTTGTTTATATATCGAGTAAGTTTAATTTTTTGTCGCTAGCAGCGTTTTTCTTACTTTCCATATAGTCTCAATAATGAATTCGGAAGAATTTAAGAAATATAAAAGGTTACTCTATAATAAGCTCAAAGAAAATATAAATTAAACTGTTGGAAAGAAAATTATTTCGCTTCTACAAAATTATTATATAAAATAATTGTGTATCAAATTTTGTTTTTTAATTTATTTTTGAATAAATTATTTAGGGTCTCGAATTCTTTTACTCCCATTCGAGTGGATTTTCTAAATTGGTACTCGTCCTTTTGTTTTATTTTAAAAATAATTTAGGAAAGCATCTATATGTAATTCATGTTCATGTTCTGTAAATATTTCTCTCACATCCACAACCGCCGAGTTTATGAGTAATTCTGTGACTCATATACTTATATATATTTTAATTATCTTCAAGTACGATAAACATAAATAAACTATAATTAGTTTATTGAAATAGTCGAACTTAGTAATTATCATTATTTAATAAACATAAATTTATTTAAAAAGAAAAAAAAATCACAATCTGACAGCTTAAAATACATAACTTGAAATTAAATAAAAAAATGGCGCAAAAATATCAAAAATCTTGATTCAAAAGTTTAATTTCTTCACAAATATTGTCGCTGATAAATCTTTAGTAAATCAAGGATTTTAAGAGCGTGAAACCTGGCGTTTATATTTTTACTAAGACGCAGCGCAGCCTACAATAGGTAAAAACACTTTGTTTTTAAACCAAATTTAAAAAAACTCCAGCATCAGCATTAAAAGTGGTATCGTGTCTAGTTGGCTTTCGAATTTTCCGAAACTCTCAAAAATATGGGTTTATGCCGTTGTATAATCAGCCAAAATTTTAGATTTTTCTAGATCAGGTTCCTGATGTTTTTCAATCGATCCAATAGTATATACAGGATAATAGCCTCAATATCATTATTTTCGAATATCAAGATTGCCTAATAAACGGTTTAGCATTTTCATGTAGTAGATATAGAAAGAAGTAAATCGACATCAATTCAATTTTTTTTTTAAATACCAATTAATTTTTCGATAAGGAATGCTAAAATTTAATGCATTTGGGCCCTAGTTACAAGTTTTACCTCTACTTCCACTCGTTGGGCCTGACCTGACTTAAACGACAGCAAACAAATATTTCCTTTTGTATTAATGAAGATGTAAAATTTGTTTTAAATTAAGCGGCATACTATTCCAAGTATGAACTCCATGTACAAAGAAACACCTAAACCGGAATGATGTCCGATGCCTAGGAAGAATTAATGTTGCTCACTTTGTCTAAGATAATTGGTAAGGTAAAAGATATTGCTTATATTTACAACCCGTCTAAGATTGTTCACTAAGATTTCAAAAATCTTAAATACTCTAGGAGTGAGCACCTCTATAGGCATTTGAATGAATTTCGGAATTTTTTTAAACTAAATTGCACCTTCATCAACCACTACAAAATTAAAATAATGCCTTACGTGTGAAGAACTAGTACTTAAATATAGATGAAAGCATCGTATCAATAACCGAACCACAAATTACTTAATAATCAGTCTCCCGCCAAATTAACTAACATATAAACTCTAAACAATCAACTTTTTAAAAAACCAACGCCGACGGAATACACATCATTTATGCATTGTAAACAAAAGAAAACTGACCATATCCAAGAATAAATTAATAGTTTGACCTCTAGCATCTCGATGGAAATCGAACAAAATAAAAAAAAAATAAGCTTCCTAAATAAATAAAATAATAAACAATAAAAAAACGTTTACTTACATTGCAATATTTACAAAAAAAAAAAAAAAAATTATTAATAACAACAACAAAAACTTAAAACTTTTCGTGCGCTTTTCCACTATATATAGGATACACACACACTATATATGTTGTACAACAATAACAAACAATAAATTAATTAAAAAGCTCAAATATTAGTAAATTGATGAAAATAACCAAAAAAAAAACTAAATTCTTCAAGCCATTGAACTTTTCTTCGTGATTTTCCAAAATAAAATAACAACAATAACAATAATAATAATGAATTTTCCTTACGTATTTTTTATTTTTGCTTTTTTTTTTGTTCACATCAAATTATTTATAAATAAAAATATACGAAATACACCATACATATTATGTATTTTCATCCTTTTGGATGGAAAATCCTATTATTTTTATGTTCACCATAAATATACATTCACAACAACTATGACCCGAAAATCTTATAAGAAAAGCTCGCACACACAAATTATTTTTATTTTTTTTTTTGTATTTTTACTTTTATTTTTTGTATTGGAATGTGAGTGAAATATTTTGAAAACTCGTTTTAGTCATACACTTTTCATTTCATTTCGTAATTCACTTGTTTCAATTTTCCAGATTAAAACTATAATCAAAAGTTCTAACCTCCAAAATATAAAACAAAAAAAAAATAAAAATTAAAAATTCTGATCTGTCAAAATATTCGGTCTAATTGGAATTTTAATTTGATTTTTAACACCGTTAGCACGCTTTTATTACACTCGTAAATTGTTTTATCACTAGTTTACATATTTTAAAATAGTTGTGCACACATAAAACACTATAAATATATTACAGATAGTTAAAATATAAAAAAAATAAATAAAAAAAAATTTGGTTTTTTTTTCCACAGTACAACAAACCACGCACGTCCGAATGTTACGAAAAACAAAATGTGACTGAAAAAATGTTGAAAAAAAGCGAAAAAAAAAAAATTATAAATAAATAAAAAGTAAAAAAAAAAAAAAGTATACACACACACACATATATAGAGTTGGAGTGTGGTGGAGTTTTATTAACATTTGCCTATGTATTCGTATTTCTCGTGTTTATTTAAATTTTCGGCCTCCCGCGATTTTATTTTTTAACATTTGAAAATAAACAAAAAAAAATAACGTTTTAAAGTAAGTTACATACATATATGTGCGATGAAACGAGACCAACGTATACGATGGGATGCGACAGACTATTTGTATAAATTTAAAATGTTTTTTTTTTTTCGTTTTTTATTTATATTTTATACATATGAATGGTTGTGTGGTGGGGATGGGGATACCATAGCCATGCATCCAATCAGAATTTCTATTGTATTGTGCGCGATTTTATATGCGCATTTTTATAGTCTTATTAGATTTTTTTTTTTTGTTGAGTTGAGTTGAGAGACAGAGAGAATATTGTATTTATGATAATTTTACTGTGGAGGATGACAAGAGTGTGGTGTAAGAGAATAATAATATATAAAAAGCTTTTTGAAACGAGAGAAAATCGCTTGAGAGAAAAATGTGGAAAAATATTAAAGTTTAAATCTTATAAGATTTGTTGTTGGTGTTGTGTATGGTGGAATGAATTTAATATGTATGTTGGTATGTATATATGGAAGGGTGGTGAATATAATTTTGAATTTTCCTTTTTCGAATAAATTGTGGTTTGAGTTCTTTTTCGTGCTTTTCTTGTACAGTGTTGCAGTGTCTATGTGTGTGTGTGTGTTGTAAAGAAAATGGTGATAAAATTTTTGGTTTTTGGGTGTTTCATATTGAAATATGATTTTATTAATATTTTGATATGGTGACGGTAAATTTCAATTCGTTCATAGTAGATTTCGAATTTTATCGTTTTACAAATACGATTCAAATGCTTTACAAGTTTGACAATATTTCAAGTTCACTTGAATAATTTGTAAAGCTCACGATTGTAAGTTGTATTGTAAACATTTGACGTCGGCTACACAATCAATTCGCAGACCTAATTATGCGTGAGTCGTGACAGAAGGATTAATCCTTACACAGTAGTTAAAACAGAGATAATTAAGACTCTTGCTGAGTCCGAAATACAATGAGGCTGCATAATATGATACATGCGGTTTGTCGCTATATAGGTGATAAAAAACCATTACAAATATTAGCAGCATTTTGAATGAATGCGGTAGTTAAACGGTTAAAATTACATGCGGAAAAATCCCAGTAATAAAGCTTTCGGTTAAAAAAAACCTTTTATCATCGACGATAGGGCATCGAACTTTTGAATGCCAAACCGATAATCCTCTATATTTAAAAGGATGTAACAGCGAAAAATTTAAACTAAAGTCGATCATCACAAGGAGACGGTAGTCATTGATGGCCATAGCCCATACTCATCCAGCCGTCTGTTAATATTCTTCAAATAAATTCGCTAACGAAATTCTTAATCGATTTTGGTGCCAATATTTCCATTATCTATTCCCGGCAAATGGTTTTAAAGGGTTTGGCACAAAGTTTCTAAATTAAGATATTGCCTTCAGACGAACAATTATTTGGGAATTCGTAGTTGCTGATGTGTCGATGCCTATATCATTGGATCGGATTTTCTAAAAAAACTGGATCTGGATTACTTATGAACATACAGCGACATAGGGAATTTTCCCTATTTCAAACATGACGCATATTAGCAATATCCGTCGAAATTCAAAATATTTTTTTGAAAACTTCCAAAAATCACCCAACGGACATACGACCCAGCAACATATAAAACACGAAACTTATACACCGTAACCACGCAAGACCACCGATCGCCAGCAAAACTCGACTTTTAGCTCCAGACAAATTATTGATTAGAGTCTATGATGGCGAAAGGGACTTGTAGACCAAGAAAAAGTTCCTGGTCCAGTCCTTTACCTTGAAAAGTCATGTGAAAATTTCCGTGGTTTAAATCAATCGATTAGATTGATCAAGGTTTTAGCCTGATCAATATCTAATTCCACCCTTCAAGATTTTCGTAGAAACTTGATGAACGCACGACTTTTCTACATTTGATTCAGTTCAAGCGTACCACCAAATTCCAACTGAACCAACTGATATTCCTAAAACAGCCATTTCAACTCCTTTTGGTTTATTTGAGTACACTGCCTTGCGTTTCGGTTTCCGGAATGGTGGAAGGGTGCTTTGTTACCCTTCCGTCCACTAGTCAAAATACCGTGCAAATGCCGACAAGCTGAAGTGTTCAAAGTGTCGACGGAACCTTTATCATGTATGGGTGAGAGAGTTGGACCCTATCGTATGAGTATCACAGATGGTTGATAACATTCGAGAGTATAGTGACAATGATGACACTTACCGAGTTCTCTTCAACAATACGACATTAAGAATTTGATGAAAACTCCTGAAGTCGTTCATTAATAAAATCAAAGGAAGTACACTGGGCCGCTTTTGCAGGTCCGATCATTTGGCGCAGTGGTTAAAGCTGCGGTGATTGTGCCGCGAGGTCCGAATCCGAACGGGGTAGGAAAATAAAAACGATTTTTATTTTTAACATAACTATACATGTTCGATGGCAGAATCCATGGGCCGAACCGTAGAAACCATCGTCCACACCAGTAAAGGGTGGCCGGAGCAATGCAATGTTCATAGATGGTAACTTAAAGCGAACGTAATCGTGCTCGATTTGGCTGGCAGCGGCGTAAATAAAAATTCGAATGTTTCAAGGCACACCATTTCTCTTTTCGGTTCTCATAAATTAACTTGGCAACACTTCACAGAAATACATCTAGACATCATTTCAATACACAAGATGGGCCGACGCGATTCGAGTACCAGACATAACAGCGTCCAACGTTAACCTGTTGCCAATGTTGCACTGTTGTCATGCACTTCACTTGGATTAACCATTTTGTGACCAGGGCACCAAATTTAAGTCAAATTCTGCTATGTTCCTCTATGTGAATCTATTAATAGACTGTTTTCTCCAGCGGTTTTTCTTCCTTTATCTCCAATTTAAGAACATTTAAGGTGTCTACTGGACTGGTCCATCTAACCCTGTTAGGCGCTATTAGTGTAATTTTCTTCCATGATTTTCAGTGTTGTTTCATTTCTGCTATATAGTATATCGATCTTTTCCATGTTACAGATGATCATCCAACTTTCCTCTTTCCTTACGGATTCCTCTCTAGAGCTCTTCTTGTGACATCATTCGTTGACTTCCTTAGCATGTGGCTAAGCCATCTCGTTTTGCATTTCCTAATTTCGGTCTCAATGACTGTTTGATTTGTTTGCCTTAGGCATCATTTATAATTTTGTTGGGTCAGAAGCACCACAGTATTCCCCTAAGACATTTGTTTACAAACACCGGCACCTTGTTATTGATCTTTTGCATATATGCTTTCAGGTTTCAAAGCCATATAGAGCACCACCGATTTCACACATGAATTGAACGTTCTTAACTGGGCGGTTCCGTAATTGTCAGTGAAATTTTGTCCAGAACAATCGTTGCCAATATCTTTATACTTGTGTTGAGGAGGAATATACCCCACCAATTTTTACATTCTCTCAGGTCACTTTCCTTGGGGATCGTTATGGTCAACCCTTCTTACTATTATTATTGGTGTTAAAACACTTGCAGATGTGGATGTGTTCCCTTTTAATATTTCAACTGGTAAGTTGTCCGTTCCAGAGGTCAGTTGTTAATTCGAAAATTTGGGTATTGCTGGTGGTGATCCCTTCGAAATATTCCTTCCAACTCTTCAATTGTGCTTTATCTGTTGTTAACATTTGACCAGATTCATCCCTTATTGGTGGTATATTGGTGAATTTTCCAGTGGCCCATCGTAAGCATTGATGAAGCACGCGCAAGTCCCGGGTTCTGCTACCTTGAAATGTTTTAAGTGTATTCTCTACTATCATATTCCTTTTCATTTTCTTGTGTTTTGTTGCAGCACATTTGCAACTTGAGTTGTCGGCGTTCTTTAATTTCCATCCAAGTATTATTATACTAATCCAAGGTTTGCGTCTGTATTCTTGGTCCCCTAGTATTTTAGTAGCTGTTTCGATATAGGCTTCTTCGACTTTTTTCTACTGTCATTCAATACTGATGGCTGCTTCATTGTTCATCTTTTTAACTGTCGGTATTAAATTTCTTACGATTTGATTTGGGGCGCTTTACAGCAACAGGCTTTGCTTTATTTGGAGCTGTGGAATCACCAGTTGGTGGTCACTGTGGATGGCCGCACCTCACATTGACTTGTCGTATTGTAATGACGTGAGAAACTTATTGTTGATCATTAAGTGATCTATTTGGTTCCTTGTTCTGCCATCAGGTGATGTCCATGTGTATTTGTGTATATTTTTGTGTGGAAATCTACTACCTCCTATGAAAAGCTGGTTTGTGACGCAGAAGTTGATAAGTCGTTCTTCATTATTATTACGCACAGAGTCTAATGCTTGTTCAGCCATGATGATTGTTAGGTCAATGTTTTAAGAGCCAATTTTTGCATTGAAATCTCCTTGTTGTCTCCTTGTTATCTTGACATCATTTCGGTGTATGTTGTTAGCAAATCCTTATGGTAACTTCATCTGCGTCTTCTATTGGGGCACAGCCCTGAACTTTTGATGTGTTTTGTAATTGTGAATAGAATCTTGCGCTAAACGATTATTCATGGAATTCTAAAACACGAAAATCTAACTTATTAACACTTTTGGCCCATCCAGAACTCACTGACCCATCAAACACGGCGTAAACAATGTTCTTCAACATTTTAGTGAATGATATTGGAACCCACTAGGATTTTTCTCAAATAAATTATCGGACGTTTAAAAGAAATACTCGACGTTCAAACCAGACCTAGAATTTGAGGATTTATACTTTCTGGTTCCGTATGTCACACCAGTTCCGCCATATAACTAGAGCTTTTTAAATTATCTGGCTTAGAAATTTACTACAAATTATCAACAGGGAACATCGCAAAATCATTACATCGGACCATCTTCGATATTCTGCATAATCTTTCGCATCCAGGTATCCGTGCTAAATCGTACGGTTTTTTGACCTAATATAAATCAAAACGTAAACCGGTAGGCAAAATTTTGTTTATTCTGCCAATAAAGCAAAGTACAGAGACATGCAAAGTCATTAAATGGAAGATTTGATTTTAAGCAGGTCGATTTGAATTAAGTCATCTCATTTGTGTCGGTCGCTTTACTCGATGCTCTGAAGCGTACTGCATAAAAATATGTCTGTAGTTATATTACTATACCGATCAAGGAAGTCACTTCGAGTCCAAACTCTTTTGCGAACTAACGAAATTTTTGGGCTCACATCGAATTCGATCAGCTGAAATCATCAGCAAAATCAACTGTGATTTTGTTTTCGTGAGGGTAGACAAATCTCGTACTTGTTTTCGTCCTCCATATTATGAAGGTCCATACAGAGTCATCAAAATGCTTCGTACAAATTTCATTATAATGATTAAGGGCAAGCATCACAACATTTTTATAGACAGATTGAAACCAGATTTTGGATTATTATGCTCAACCGATCAAATATTGGGTTCAAAATCTTACAAAACAGTACGTGTTTCTGCATAAATCTTTTTTTTCCTGAAGAGGAAATTATTTGATGGGGAGTTTTGTAGTGATCAGAATATTTTAGATAAATTCGTAAAATCTGCCTAAAAAAATTTACCGACAAGAAGTATGAATGAGTTGCATCGTACTGAAAACGTTCACATTAAATGTCCAATATCACTCAAGATTCCTACTGTTACATTGTGAGTTAATGTTTATTATCAAATTCCTGGAAGTTGTTTAATCATATCGGCTGATTATTACCCAATAAATATTACGGATAAACTCATGATGCCAGAAGCATGGACAATTGGAATAAAATGAGACGATTCATCATCATAGCAGCACTAAATGCCAAATGTTTGCAGTACAAAGAAGAAATTCTAACAATGATACAGATAACTATTCTTCGCTGGGTTGGCGCAACTTATAGGAATCGATAATCGAGATGCACAGATTGGCATACTTTACCGTCATGTATTGTTCACTGTCCTAAATCTGCTAGTCAGAATCTAATAATTTTACAAAAGACAATTCAAAAATGTCCTAAATGCTTCCGACATAACAAAATATGGCAGAAAAACTAATGGGAACCCTACCAGCATCCAGAGTTCAATCCTTGAAAGGTATTTGCGAGAGCAGGAATCGACTTTGCTGGTCTAATTAATAACAACTTAAGGAAGGGGACACAGGTCCAACAAGAGATAAATGGCTCGTTTTGAATGTATGTGGCAACCAAGGCGAGCTATTCATCACGAAATAGTAAGCTGACTATATGAATAGAACAGGGGGTTTTATTGCTGCTTATCCAAGCAATATAGCAGGTACGTTGATGTAATGATATCGTGTGCGGAATGGAATCCAACAGATCATCCAAATTGCTGTAAAATCAGTTTTTATCTATAATGGTTGGCCAAATTCAGGGACCGCGTGAATACAATTAATTGATAGAAATCTTAAACAACATTTTCCCCCTTGGGTACAAGAAGAAATCTAACACCAAATTAGAGCCGAAATTATCTCCACTGTAAAGGTACGTCCTTAGGACACATGGTCTCTACTCTTTAGCAAGTAAGTTTTTTTGAGAGTTTTTTCATGGCTGATATAAGTACCATTATACTCGCCTGCCTCTTTTAGCTACTGCACGTGTTACGTGCCTATACCCTAAACCGTATGTTTCGTAGGCTTATAACAATGTAAAGCGATATATCTGTGTTTTATAAGAAACTATATTGGATTTTTGAACATATTCGGTGAAAACTTTTTGGAAAATTATAACTTTTTTTTTTAAATTCATACACCTTTTGCTAACTATTCCGTTAAAATATATAAAACACGCACCGAGCTTTAATCACTAAATCTTAAAAATATATTTTGTTCAACCATGCAAAAATAAACCTAATTACCACAAAAAACGCAGAAGAACCTAAAAAATACTTAAATTAAAATTCTAAAATTATCTTGTGGTGGCGAAACAACAACAAAAAAAAATTAAAAAGATTAAAAGAAGCTTTATGAATCCTGAAGACTTAAAAATACATTATAACCCCAAAAATAATTTAACTTTAAATTTTTTTTTAAATAATCGAACGAAGAAAACTTTTAATCTAATAAACTTTATAAAAATTATTTGAAAAATTTAATTACAAATACAGTGCAACAAAAAAAAGCTTCACACCATACATATTTTATATATACATACATATATGTCTGTACATTAAGAAAAAAAGCTTAATAAGTTTAATCTTATTATTACTATTGTTTTATTCTAAATGTCCTCATTCCATAAAGTATAAAAAGCTGCATACAAATATATACAGGGTGACTTGGATAATAAGAGCTTTTGGTTGGTTTAAAATTTTTTAGAGAGACAAATATTTTTTTTGACATCTAAGGTGACCTTCTAGACAAAAACATAATTGTAATGCTTGATGTACCTCCAACTACATTAATTTCGTTTGACTGCTGTCCCCTGTGGTCGAAGGATACTATTTATCTCATAAAGTACTTATGTAAATGATACCATTGGATCACAATCTTTGTTTTTTAAGGTTTACCAAAATTAATGGTAATTTTCAGGCTTTGCAAAGCTTTGCTGAATAATTTTTTAATGAGTTTATTTCTCAGGAGCATCTTGTTTTATCATTTATTCCATTCTAACAATACTACTATCTTTGTAGTCAGAAGTAAAGTAAAAAAAGCACTTGATTTCAGTGAAACTTTTTGCATCGAACTTCTGTAAACGCGTATCTCGTTTCTTATAAACTTTTTTCTTTTATCTCCATGGTTGATGAGGTTGATGGTTGACGTACCATGGTTGATAAGCAAAATTGTTATAAGTTTCCTTTTTTTTAGCTTCAAAAGCTCTCGATATAAGCATAAATACTGATGCAAAATATTTATCCATTTATATAAATAATTTTCGAGCATAAAAATCAGGCAAGGGCATTTTTATTAAATTTGACATTTTTGTAAGTAATTTGGGGATTTAGATTATCTCGTAATGATTTTTTTACTTATTACCTTTGAGAGAAATGTGCAATTTATTTAGGGCCAGTCATTTTTTAATTTACATTCATCAAAATTAACTGCGAAGCTATAGGAATAATCGAATTTAGTGAACTGACATCTAATAACAATTTGCCAATGAGGCAGAATTTAGATGTAAAATGAGATTTAATAAGAGGAAGAGACTTAGTTGAAGATAAAACAAAAGAATGTGATCAAAATTCGGAACTAGCTTGGTAGCAGTATTTTTCATGATGTGCCTTTACGCATAGGAAAATAATGTAAATCCACTTGTGGTTAAAAATATTTCCATATTTATGGAAAGTAATGCTAGCCGAATATAAAAAAAACAATGCGAGACTTTGTGATAAAGAAAGTTCCATTGAAACTAGGCATCTTTTCTAAAAGACAACAACATGCGACAACATTAAAAAAATCTAACAAACTTTCCACAGACAGAATTTCTAATACAAATAGAAATGGTTAAATTTCGTGCTTCTCTAGGATCCCTCCGCTAGATAATGATCGTAAAAGTATGCTTATGCATACCGATGCTTTTTGTACCGATATGTTGAACATATATACTAACGCAAACTTTAAAGTACTTTTTACTATAGTATCTCAGCGTAGTATGAAAATGTACCTTGTCCGTAAAGCGGATGATTACTGTATATATACATATTAGATCTATACATTCACCACCCACCCCCAAACTTTTTGTTTTATTATATCCTTACACAAAAAGGTAAGATATACGATATAATGATTCCCATCTTAAAAACTTTTTCCTCTTTTTTTTAACATGTTTTTTTTCTAGGAAAAATTAATAAAATCCAATTTTCCATTTTTCAAAAAGTTCTTAAAAATAAAACAAAACAAAAAAAAAGCTTTCCGCCATTTTTCATTTTTATATTTAACATTTTTTATTTTTTTTTGTGAAGATATAAAATTCATAATTCATATAATATATATAAAAAAAAAATATGAATGGGAAAATGGAAAAATGAAAAACAAAAAAAATGTTCTCCCTGAAAAATGAATAAAACTACAACAACAAAATACTGAGGCGAAGAGAAAACAGCAGAAGTTTTTTTTTTCATTCTTATTGGCGCTCTAAAATGTAAAATTTATTCTTCTTGCGAATATTTTGTTGTTGAATATATATGGAAAAAAGCATAAAAGAAAATATATTCATGCGCATATTTTTCCCAAGTTTTTCCAACATTTTTATTATTATTATTATTTTTTGCTTATCATCATCATCATCGTTATAATCATCGTGTTATAAACATTTTGGATACCTTTTTCGAGTCGGTTGGTATCCGCATATATAGAAAAATTGGAAATTCACAATTTTCCCCGGGCCCCACATACACAAAAGCCGACTCTAAAATGGATTTTCTGTTTCCAACATCGTCATCATCATCATCATCCTGATCATTGTATGATTATATTTTTTTGATGATTGTAGTCATCATGGTTTGAAGGAGATATTTTTTAACGGCAAGGGTGGTTTGAATATTATAAATCACAATCATATTTTAACACCCCTTTTATTGTGTATCGGTGGTGGTTGGTGTTTCTATATGATATGTTGTTGTTGCTGTTGTTGTTAATGGTGGTGGTGCCTTACGGGGTTATCCTGTATATACTATTATACTATATAGACGTGTTATTCAATGGTGAAGAAGATTGGATATTAGGCGTTATGATTTTTTTTTTTAGTTTGGTTGTTTGGATATGTACATATATTTATGCTTAATATGATTTAAATTGAGGCCATGGTTTAACGTGTCCAGTGCTTTTGTTTAGTAATTTTAAAGGAAAGCTTAATTCAAACGATTTTCAAATTCTATTATTATAAATATGTGATCTAATCTTACTTGCTGAAACAAAGTAGATTTTTAAACTTTAAAGCTTTTAAAAATCTGAAAGCTTAAATATAAATTTTGATAAAATTAAACTTTCATTGCAAATAAGTAACTTATCCTTTCACCTTTTTCTGCATTAGCTTTCTTACATTTTTTATGACTTAAAAAAATCACTAATGAGCTTTTATATACATTTTACTTTAAAGCTCATTTGAAAGATTTTAAGTTTTTTTTAAATTATCAATGTAATTGTTTCGGGAACTTAAGATTGAAAATTTTTAATAGATAGTAAAGTTTATTGTACGGCTTTTTACTGAGTAGAAAAAAATAAGCTTTCCGAGCTTAGCAAACATTAATCACTGTAAGAACATAATTTTAAAAAAATATTATTTGATCGTGACATATTATAGAAGATATTTTGGAAATGTTAAAATAAAAAAAACCATATTGTTAAAAAAGCTGTCTTAAGCTTTTGAGCTTAAAATTAAATTTCACAATCTATGAGCTTAATCAAAACTAAGTAAATTTGAGCTATTAATTCAACAATAGAATAAACTTGTGAGCTTTAAGTCCTAAATTTTTTACTGTTTGCTGATTAAATTTGTTTAATTTTTTACAATTTTTGTTTTTCTAAATTTTATTCATGCAAAATTATGGTCGAGCTTTACTTTCAACTTATTTTTAAAATTTTATTTAACATAGCTTAAACTATCACGTAGTTTGGATTATATTAAGATTTACATTTTAACAAATTTTAAAGTGCACATCGAAACTTCCATTATTTTATAAGTCAATCATAGGATTTATGAATTTTTTCAGAGCTTTCTAAAACTAAAATCGTCTTTTGTCGGTATGATTTTGAAAATAATTGTTTCAATATTTTATTAATAATGTATACATTTTAGAGCTTTTAAAAATGACGGGTATTACATTATTATACTTTTTTTGTTTATTTAAGCTTTTAAATCAAGTAGTTTTCTAATTGTGTATTTTTTGAAAATCAGAAAGATTTAGAACATAACCTTTTCTTTAGAACCAGGATTTCATTATTTCTATTTGAAAGTTTTATTATATCACCTAGCTCAAATTCTTTATGTAAAAGCTTATATTTTAATAAATCCTAAATCTTTCAATTCAAAAAATGTTTTGCAAAGCTTTGGCAGATTTAAATATGTTGAAACCTTATAAAAGATTTTAAAATATTTTAAAATATTTTAAATGTCTGGATTTTTAAAAAGTTTCATTCAGTATTTTATTATTGAATTGAAGACCAGAAAGCTTTAAAATGTGTGGGAATATTTTAAAATGTCTAATTGGATATAGGTGTTTCTTAAAAATATTTTTAAAACTGTTGAGACTTTAAAAATTGGCTGAAAAAAAGTATAACCTCTAAAATTTAAAGATTTAATCATGATTTTAGTAACTTATTTTTATGTTTTAACTTTTTTGGAATACTCTCTAACCTAAAACACATTTAAAAATTTTAAAATCAAAAAGCTTTTATTTACTAATTTTAAGATTTTCCGAGTGTCTTATACTTCTACTAAATTATAAATTTAATTATGTTCTCCATATAAAACTATTTTGTGACTATCTGAGATTATTATTTAAAGCTTTTCAACCAAAGCTTTCAAATGGAATAAATTAGCACTTTGATACTATAAGATATTAGGAACAATTTATTTGTAAAATTGGGAGCGTTGAAAATAAAGCTCGCTTTTACGATTTTTAAATATCGAGCTTTACAGTTCTTAAAAATAAGGATTATGAACGAATTTAGTCAGCCTGAATATCCCTAATTTGTTATCATAAATTGATTCAAAATTTAAGCTTTTACATTTAGAAGTATTCTTATTTTATATTTCTTGAAAACACAGAAAGCTTTAGAGGACCTTTTTTAAAACTTTTTTTACTTTTCAGTTACTGCATTCTTTATTACTTTTTGAATAAATGCTAAAGTTAAATTATTGGGGGCGGAGGGTTAGCAAATTGTTTTCTATATTTTAAAGTTTTTACGTTTCATTTAAAGTTTAACTAATTTAACATTAACTTCAATTTATCACAATTAAGTCCCATAAATTTTAATATTGTATTAAAAACATTTTTTAAAGTTTTGGAAAATTTTAATATTTTTGAAGCTTTTAAAAGTTTTTAAAATATTCTCAAGTTAATAAATTTTTTCTAAATGTTTCGATTTTTGTTTAATTTTTATAGTGTTTTATTGAATTGAAGGCCAAAAAACTTTAAAAGGTGTGCTAATATTTCAGGAACTTCAATTGTAAAATGTCTAATTTAATTTTAAAATTTATTAAACAAATTTGTTTTAAATTTTGGCTTTTAAATCATGATTTCTTTGGTGTCTCACGCTTACTATTGTCAAAAAATTGTTTTGAAAGCTTAGAGCTTGTTTTTATAAATATTAAAGTTTTTCTCATTTTTATGATTATCTACTCTCGTTATTTATAGCTTTTCACCCAAAGCTTTGAAAAATAGTTAGCAATCGATAATTAGAAACAATTTATTTGTAAAAATGGAATCTTGGGAAAAAGCTAGCATTTAACAGTGCTTTTACGTTTTTTTAATATCGAGCTTTACAGTCAATACAAATTACAAATATGAACTAAGTAAGAAACCTAAACTTCTTCGACATTTTCATTTGATTGATAGGTAATCATGACATATCAGATGTATTAGCATGAAACAAAGCTTCTAATGACCGTAAAATCCAAATAAATTTACCATCAGCTTTGTAACCAAGACATCACACCAAACTTTTCGATTACAAAGCGTACTGTTTAAAGCTTTAAATCACCACCCATTAAATCATCGACCGTAGGTACATACACATAAAAATATCGAGATGTGGTAAATCGATTTAAAACAAAAAATTGTTTATCGAAGCTTTTCCGACCATCGAATCGCATTAAATATTCCATAAATATAGACATACATACACTCACACAACCATAGTGTAAAATTTCTGGACAATTATTGACCATCAATAAATAATTTTCCATCATTAAATTTAAAAATATAAAAATAAAACTTTAAAAAGCTCAAGCGTTCGTCCCGAAAATGTGGGTGATTGGGTGAGCTTTTTTTTTCTAAATCTATAGGTCGTTTTTCCTTATCAAAATTCTCATTGTGTCACACTTTCTATTTTCTCATTTCACTTTTTTTTTTGTTCTTCATTTTTTTTTTTATGTTCATATTTTCTCTTAAATTTAAACTTTTATTTTTTTTATTTATGACATCGCCCCGCCAAATAATACTTTACGGTATAAATTTTATAGATTCCTGCCCATAAATTTTAATTTTCGTATACATTTCGTATACGATTCGAATTTACAGTAAAAATAAAGGAAGATAGAAGAAAATTGTGAAAATTTAAAATGAAAATTCTTATTGGATAATTTAAAGCGCATGAATATGTTTTTTTTTTCAAAGTGGAGATTTAAAATTTTACACTTTTTTTTTTTACAACTGTATGAGTGTGGATTGAGGATTGGTTTTGAGGTGAAACAAATAATTTTCCCTTCGCTTAACGAAATTTGAATGATGGAGTGAAAAATATAGCATTTTCATGGAAAGTGTAACGAATAAAATTTAGTTGATGTTATTGCTATTAGCTGCACGACACAATGATGACATTTTGCGGCGACATATTTTAATTTATACAGCGCGGCATTTAGTGTAAAAAACAAAGCGAGCGC
This sequence comes from Tipula confusa, assembly GCA_963556175.1. Lineage (NCBI taxonomy): Eukaryota > Metazoa > Arthropoda > Insecta > Diptera > Tipulidae > Tipula > Tipula confusa. The sequence goes on along the minus strand of OY744475.1, from coordinate 57,816,075 downwards.
GACTGTACAAAATGATGTGACTTTATGTCATTCTAAATAAGGTGTCGATCGTAAATTAATTTGGTTCGAATAGAATTTGCAGTCGAGTTTAATTAATACAAATTGAAGTATACGCGAAATATTAAAATTAGTATGAGCGTTGGCGTAACGTGTGTTGTTGTTGTCATATATTATGTTAAATATAATTAATTTTAAATTAATTGCATCCTGTGTACGAGAGCGACAAAGTAAATAAATTAGAAGCCGAATGCGACATTGAAATATGTATTTAAAATTTTTGCATTAATTTGTTAAATTTAACCTCAAAATTTTAAATGTTTATGCTAATATTACCAAAGATTTGCATAGGGCACCCTCGATTTGTAATCTCATTAAGCTGGAAAATGAAAATTTTTTGAATTATTTCGATTCCCAGTACCGGCGGCTGAAGGCAGGCACATTTACTTTAGCTAATTAAGAAGCATTCAAATCTGAGACAAGCTCTGAGAATTGATACTCAACTAGTTTGGTCGGCCAATCCAAGAAAAGAACGAGGCTTACGAGATTGCAAATCAAGGCAGCAAATCAATCGAAAACGTTGTCTGGACATGGTTTTGACTTTAAAAAACTAACTGCTAAGGAAAGTGAAGGCGGACTAAGTGATTACTGGCCTGTGGGAAAAAGTTATTTATATATTCGACAAGCTACGACAGGAGGTTTTTTACTAGCGTTAGACAGCACTGGGCACTAATCGCAAACAGCTATTTCCAATCCCGATTGGAGAAAAGAAATAGTCAAGAAGCTGATGTTAAAGCCTTAACTCAGAAAGTCCTTGTGGGAATAAGGCACATAGATTTAATGACTAGACAACACGTGGTAGTTCGGATGCTTGAATTGCTGGTGGGAGAAATAAAAGATAGTTCCTCTATAAAAACACTAAAAGCTTCTTATACAGGGATACAAATTGCAGTGGTTCGTCTGATAAGCCAAATATCAGAGAATGTTATGCCCAAAGCGAACATAAGGGATAGTGGGGTGGTTGGCCGAATTTCAGAAATAAACAAGTCTTTAAAATGTTTCAAATGTTTCGGATCAGCTGAGGAGGCACAACTCTTCTCGACTAAGAAAGAATCTTTGTTGATTGCGGGTTATTTTAATGCCTAGCCCGTTTGATGGATAAGATAATCCATCATCATACCACACAGTCTGCATGGTCCACTAAGTTTACCGCTGGTAAAATATTAGAGAGGATCATATGCAAAGGAGAACAGGCGAACTTTAAAATCAAAAGAGACCTGTCTGAAAATCATAATGGATATCGTAAGAAAGAAGACGCAAAAGTGGTCGGCTTTGCAGATGATGTGACAGTTCTCGTGGTGACAATACATAGAGAGAAAGAGGAGAAGATTTGGACCTACAGAGCATCAGAGTCATTTAAAACAGAAGGCAGAATTAGTGCTGATCTCCAGTTGTACAAGTTAAAGTGGATGTATAACTGATTGTATTTAAACCTTTTATTGAGAAACTTGGAGTGATTATCGACGTTAGACTATCATTTTAAGCCCATTTGAATAATGTGACTAAGGAAACTGGGAGAGTAAATAAGGCTTTAACGGAAATAATGCTGTAAGTAGCCACAGATAATTATTGAGTATGGCCAGTACTACAATCAAATAAAAGGCCTAAAAGCACACGGTGCAATTAGAATCGTAGCGGGATCTCTTTTACACCATGGTGATGCAAAGAAGAAAGAAAATTGTATTATGCTCCGTTCGAAGACAAATAAATAGAGAAAAAGAAGACACGGAGAGGTGGGTTTCTGCCTGAGTCCGTTTCTAACTGAGCATGGTTGTTTTCGTACTAATCTATATTGGTTCAATCACGATGGTTCTCCATACTGCCCTGAGTGTGAGGGTACATTTTTTTAGACAGATTTTACTTACTTAGGTCTGTGGAAGTTAAACTATTATTACCAATTATTGGCTGTATGCGCAGGAGTCCGAGGAAGCGTGAAGGGTAAGTGTGTAATATAACCGATAAAAAAAATTACGACACTTAGAGATGAATAGGTATAGTAACGCCAATTCATAAATGGATGGTAACTGGAGCTGGGCCGGCTTTTTAAAATAATACTTAAGTCGAATTTAATGTTTTCGTTCCTTCTGCTTGATGAAAAACCTACAGAACAATTTTGCTTTCTCTTTCGTTTTATATTTGGAATCGAGAATTTTTTATTTTCATCGCTGTTATCTCAGCAAACGAAAGAAACTCTGAATTTGCATTCATTGGTAGTTTCATAGGGCTAAGTATCCGATCAAAAGCCCTTAAAAAGCATTAAAACTGCCAACAGTTCTGTTACTTGTACAGTGATGTTACTTTAAATAAAAGCTTTAAATATGTTTGGAAAGCTTTCATATTTAATAAAATTGGAATTCTTGTACTCGACCAGGGTTTTTGTGAAATTTTTAATAAAAAGCTCATATAACAAAAAATTAACTTTAAAAAGCTTTTTTGAATAGGTTCAAGAATTATTATCACTCTGATAAAGCGTGACTTCTACACCATTTTCAATGAATGATAAAATACAATAAAATTATAATTGGTTCGTTGATATTTTCCAAAAATATATATCCATTCGATTTATGTGTATAGTGAAAATTGATTTTCTCCGTTTATTAAAATTTAATTTTAATTCATTCTAATCACGATTGATTTTCATATAGTTGGAAAAAATTTAAATTACCTTTTTCGAATAAATTCGATTAAAACGTTCGATATTATCATTGATGATATGGTGTTGTATTTTTGGAATGGAACGAGTTTTGTTTAGGTATACTAACTACACCTATATTCGAATATATATAGGTAAACGAGGTGTAGGAAAAAAAATTATTAAATGTCACGAAAGCATTCAAATTAAATTGGAAAAAATTATTGTTACCTCGCGCGTTTTTATTTTATATTTTTTTTATTTTTTAAATTGAATTTTTGATGTGAACACGGATCATGTACATTCAGTAATCAAAAAAAGAAAAAAAAGGTAGGTTTAGAGGTCGGGCCTCAATCATAAATACTAATGAAATTTGTTGATGTTATCAATCAAAAATTGATGGTTTGCATTTTATTTAATTCAAATACATTGTACGTGATTTATTTAGGTTGAGCGGTGTTTCGACGAATGCTTTGTGTCACGATCAATTTCAATAAGTTTTATACATAATTTCGCTGTGATACTTCATTTAAATCTATTTTATCTGATAAGGAGCAATATATAACCTCCTTACTCTTTGCAGTTCCATTTTAATCATTTTAGCTGAATGAAGGAAAAACCTTTTTTTGTATATTTATGAAGTTTAAGTTTGTTTAACTCCATGTGTCAAAATTCAGAATAAAAAAATTTGTTGAGCTTTTTCTTAAACAGTTTAAACACTTTAAACAGATGGTGCGGTTAAACCAGGCGCCAAAATTATGGGGCGACACAAATTCACTATACAACATAACTGTCCTAATAATTTTAATCAATTTTAAATTTAATACAGTCAATAGGTTGTATTTTTTAATATGTATCTGCGTATACGGCGAGAACACTCAGGCTACTTAAATGAGATTCGAGACGACTTTAAATATGTCATATAAATTGCCACTCGGAAATAGTGAACCAGTTAAGATGAAATACAAAAAAATTACATTACTTTGTAAAAAAACACATAGTATTTTTTGTTATTCTAATTAGATTGGTTGAGTCCCCATTGAATTTTTTCCTTTAGAAGTGTTAATAAATGATTGTAGGGGAAAAGTCGTTTATAAAGTGAAAAAATATACATCTTTAGTTCAGTGTGCATCTCATTCTGCTAATTTAATACTTACAGACGCAGTTCAACGTTTGGCACAGGTTTTACAGTTTTTGACAATGCTCAAAGTTCATACGTATTTTATGCTTATTTAATTCTAATTTAAAAATATTACATTTGGATAAACTTCAAAAGTTTCGTTAAGTTAACTTAACGGAAATATGTTAAAAAAAAACAGATTAGAATTACTAAAATTTTAATAATTTTTCATTGAAGTCCTTAATCAACATTGATAATTTTCATTTAGTTTCGTTAAGATTGATTTTGATTTTTCTTGTCTGAATGGCACAAATAAGAAACATGTTACAATCTAAACTTGAATTGTGAAAACTTAAGCTCGTTGTGCTAAACTTGTTAAACAAATAGTTAAAAAGAAATAATAATGATTAAATAGGAATAATTCAGCTAAGTTTGTAGGACCTTGCTAAAAATGTAGTATCTACTACAGATAGGTTCTTGATTTTTTAATTGCTAATTAATCTCACAATTTATTCATAACCTGCCAAGTTTAAGATGAGAACCTATCAAGTAAATGAACCATTTCAGTTTAAATTTCTTAAACTGTTCGTTAAGTTTTAGTATCACGCTAAAATTAAATATAAAAAATGTTTCGTTAAGTATTTTAATGTTAAGTTAAACAATGATATTTCCAAATGCCAATAAAACTTATCAGCTTTAGTTTGTATTTTGTATTTTGCACACCAACAACTATTATATTTTAAGTCATGTAAACTTTAACAGCTCCAATAATTTTTTTCTTCTAAACGGTTATTTTCCAAACCTTTACTAATTATACTTAAAATTTAAAAAGTTTTCATTATTCGTTTATTTATTTTAAAAAACTTGTAAGATGCATTTTAATAATAGGTTTTGCTAAATACTCGTTAATTTATTTCGGTAAAATTTAATTAATTTTATTTGTTGAGTTTTTGATAGTCAAAATATAAAAAAATAGTCGTTGGTTCGTTAAATTGAAAAGCTTCGTCAAGTTAACTTAATGAAAAGATGTTTTTGGAAGCAAACAAATTGAATGGTTTAGATAAATTACTAATGATATAAATAATCTTTGATTTAACTATTGTTTAAATAGCTAATTGATTATCAGTTATTTTCGTTAAGTCTGTTTTTGAATCGTTCTTGGCTTTTTGCTCCAAACAAAAAAAATTTTATAGATATTAATATAACCATGATATCGGTAGTGACTCTGTAATTCTTAATTTCAATTCTTATTTCTTAAATTAGGCCTTCCGAGTAATAAAAGTTTGAGGTGATAATCTTACAAATAACTGGGAATGCTTTAAACTAAATTACTTGAAGTTTAAAATTGTTTCAATCAATAATTTTAATTTACCTTTTAAAAACTTTTATTATTTCGTTAACTACTTGTTAATTTATTTGTGTACAATTAAAATTAAAAATATTTGTTACTTTTTGAAAAATATTATAGCCAAAATAGAAAAATATTCCAATGTGTCGTTAAATTGAAATTGTTTCGTTAAGTTAACTTAATGGAAACGTGTCAAAAAAAAACGAATAGAATTTTTGAGACGCTAATATTTAAAAAAATTATGAATTAAGTGGATTAAATTGATAATTTTCGTTAAGTTTTTGATGCGTTATACAGATGCGTTGCAACCGTTGATTTTGCATTTATTCTATATATATAAAATTTTAGTAGAAACGACAAGGACTCATAGACGCAAGTCAGCTGAAGATTATGGTAATAAAATACTGAAAGTAGAGTTTATTTTCAAGGCCCCACTAAATATTTAAAAAAAAACCTTCGATTTGCATAACTGTATACCTGTTAACATGCTACACTCGACCAAAATATTTTTTAATGATTTAAGAAGTGATTAAGGATTTTACTTTTTCCTCTGTTTTAGCACTTTGTACTAAATCAAGCAGATAGGTTCAAAGTTAAAATTTATGTGGGAATTATTGGTCATGTGCACAATCTGTTACAGCGATTTGAACAAATTTCAGACCACAACGATATTTTTAAATGTGTTCAGTAAATTTCGTCGGTTCTCCTAACAATTTCTAATTTATAATAGTATAACCTATAATAGCTCTAAAAATTTTAATGACGATATCAGTAACGGTAAATTCCGGAAAACGGAGTTTTCGAAATTAAAAATTACTAAAACCATCTCCGATCTACTTTGTCAAAAGAAAAATTATTCATAGATGATTTTGTTAAAAACATATAGACGTCTGTAGAACAAAATTCTTGCAAAATTTGAGTTTTTAAAAATCTATTTTTTATTTTTAAATATATTTTAATTTTTACATTTACAAATGCAGTCCTGAATTATAAGGCATTAGTCACAATCAGATATTTAATTTTCTAGTAAATTATTGTATGTTTTAAATTAGTTATGAGGGTTATGTTTCAGTGAAAAACCTCAAAACGCATAGAAAATGTTTGTTTATGCACCACTTTTGCAATTTGTACCCGACTTTAATAAGCTTAGTAAAGAATAATTTGCGTAATGTTTTCATATAATTTAAGTAATTTTGCTCACGATAATGATTAGAAGGGGCACAAAAGCCCGTCTTGCTAATGGCATAAAAGCACGTCTTGCTGCTGGCAACCGTTATGTGAATACTTTAAGTCGACTGCTAAAGTCGGAATATCTTGGAAATGCCGACAAGCTGAAGTAGTACTACAGTCTTGATCCGACTCGTCATCATGTCTGGGTGAGAGACTAGGACCCTAACGAATGAGTAAGAGAGAGTACTAATAACCTTTGCGAGAAGAGTCATGCGCATGATATTCAGCTCCAAACGTGGCGATGACGACACTTAAAGAGTTTTATTCAACCCCAATTTTATGAAAATTCCTGATCTCGCTTATGAAATAAAAAGTGAGCACGCTGGCTCGATCACGATCTGCGAGCCGACCTTAAACGGATGATGCAGCGATCACTAAAAGTAGAATTAAACTATTGATTCTGTAAGGATAATCAATAGCCTGTAAAAACCATTAATTATTATTATGTTATTAAATCGCAAAAACTATTTATCGATTTAATCATTTATGTACCTAAATATTTAAAAAAAAAAAGCCACGAAACTTTAACTTTTAAATTTTATCGAAATAAAAAAATAAAAATTACTATGTTGAATTGAGTATTTACAAGGCTGTGACAAGAAACGTTTTTTAAAAGACAGAAGAAAAGAGATTTCAGTGGGAAGCTTTAATACTGACGATAGGTTTAGAAAGATTTGAATATGGAAGCTTTAATTCAAATATTAGTTAGACAAAGCTTTCAATAATAAAAATTTATTTTAGTAATTTTTGCTAAAGCTCAGTAACATGCTAAGTAATAATTTTAAAGCATCATTTTAAATTTAAAATAAAATATTACAATTTAATAATGAACAGTTTTATTTAAAATAATATTTTAAAAAAATAGCAAAGTGCACTTTTGACGGCCATATAGTAAACTTGGTTTTTTCACAATTAGGAACCAAATGGAAGCATCTAGCAATTTCATAAAAAATATTTCAAAATTTTATTTTTAACAATTATAAAACTCAACAAGTAAATTTGAATTTGGTTTAAAGGTGACATTCAAAAATTTTATCCAACCATCTTAGTTTAATAAACTTAAGAATTAATCAAAATGCTTTTGGTAGCTTTGCAAACCTTGCAAAGCTTTCATAAGTTTCAAAAAAGTAAAATGATTTAAATGATTAAGCAACTGAATATATTTTATTTTAATAAATAAGAAGCTTCAAAGCTTGCCATATAACTTCTGTATCAAAAAGCCTACTAATGAGATAAGTAACCCAAAGTTTATGAAGTACGATAGTTTTAATAAATAAATGAATATATTTATAATAGCAAAACAGGAAAAGCTTAGTAAAAGCTTAATTAAAAACTAAAGTAAAAGCTTACTAGGAAATAAAAATAAACATATTATAAGCTAATATTTCAACAATTACTCATGCTATTCATGTAAACAGTTTTGTTAAAAATCCTAAAACTTGTGAATAAATGTCGAGCTTTTATCAAAGTTGTGAAAACGCTCAAAAGCGGAATTAAAACTTGATTTTAAATTTTTAAAAACTATAAACGTTATGAAAATGTAAATGAAAGAAAATCAAGCTTAAATGTAAATTACATTTTTAAATACAATATTTATTGGTCAAGTATGTCATTTTAAAAACTTTGTATGACTAAACTTAGCTAATTTGTAAGAAGTACGGACAATGAAGATGGCTTTTGTTCAGAAAGTTTTATTCATGAACTTTTAAGCAATAAATTAACAACAAATGATTACTTAAAGCCGTTATTAAATATATACCTTTGAACTTAATGTTGTATGAAGCTTTTACAAAGAACAACACTACTAATTTTACAATTTAAAGCTAATTCAATATTACTCATAATACATTCTAAAATGCCTCATTTATTAGTTTAAAAAGCTTTTAAACATTTAAAAAAACATTTAAAAAGCTTTTTTTAAATTTAAACTAGTTGTTAAACAAAATTGATTAAAGTTGGAAATTTCTTTAGTTTAACACGTAGCAAGAACAGAATATAGGATAAAAGCTTAATCAAGAGTAAATTTGAAATTTCACAAATTTAAAATTTTAATACTATTTACTTGGATACAAACTATAATAGTTTTAAATTTCAACAGTTAAAATTATTCATGCTGTCGAATAAAAAAATTTTGTTTAAAAGCTCAAGATTTTATCATAAAAAAATGTTTTGTTGCATCAATGTTCGTCAAAATTGCAGTATAATGGTTTTGAATTTTTGCAAAAAGTAAAAAGCAAAATTTTGAAAAATTTAAAAAGCCCAAATAAAAATAAACACACTATAAACCATAGTAAAAAAAGTAAATGGATCATTGATGTTTTTTTAATCAATATTTACTGGTGGAATAAAACATTTCAAAAACTTTAGTTGGTATAGTTTTAAAGTTAATATCTCTTTAAAAGATCCGATTTAGTTTAAAAGCTTCCTATTTTACGAACAACTACTTTTGTTCATTTTATTATATTTCCATTTGCTTTGACACTAACGAATTATTAATAAATGTTTAAAAGCTTATAAAAAGCTTTAGATAAAATTATATACAAAGATATACAAAGATGTAAAGCTTTAAATTTTTATAACGAAAATATTTGTTAAAGTTCTAGAATTTTATAACTATGTTGATTAGAGATTGATTTTCATAAATTTAAAATTCAGTTTCGAAAAATCTTTTAAAAATTAAAAATTAAATAATATTTTAAAAGCTTACAATGCAATTTTTCGCTTTATATTCTGTTTTCGGAAGTACTTCGAGTGGCACAATACTATCATGTATCACAATACTCTTAAATTGATTATGACAACAAAATGTCAAAGGTAACACATAATAGAAAAAGCTTTTATATACTAAACAAGTCTTCAATAATTTAAAAAGTTTTTAAATAACTATTAAGCTTTTAAAATTGTTTCCCAACATTATGAATTCTTTTATAAAAAACTGTAAGCTTTTACCAAGATCATGTTATAAATCAATTTAAAAACACATTAAACATTGAGTATGTAAAAAAGCTTATGTTAAGGTGTAATTGTAAGTTTTTACTATTTAAACTTTTACTAAAGCATGATGCATTTTTTTAAATTTAACATAAACATTAAATTTTATGGGGCAAAAACTTTTGATTTTGTTTTAAATAGTTTATTGATAAACACTTAAAGCTTTTCACTAGTAAATAGCACATGAAACCTTACATTAGATAAGTAACCATTTAAAAGCTTACTATCTAGGAAATATTCCAGTTAAAGTAGCAAATCGCTTTTGTTTAAACTGAGTATATACTTATGAATAGAAAGCTTGTTCCATCATAATAATTCTACTATTTTTAATAATTGACAAACCAAAGCTTTTATAAATTTCATATTTTAAAATCAAACATATAAACAATGCTGTGCATATAATCACTATTCAATTTTTATGCCATAGCTATTTTAATACTTTTTGCGAGCTTAATTCCGAATGTGCTTTTATCGGTTTTAACCTAGTAAAGTTTAAAAGCGTTTAATTAAAAATCAATGTGTTTGTGAGTTTAATCGAGAGTTTTCAGAATCAAGAAAAAAATATAAATGTTGACTAAGCTACATGATTCGAGTATCAAAGGAGCTTTTGACAATTTTAACTACTATTTAAAAAAAAGCTGGTTTAAATAAAAATGCCTAGAAGTTTTATAACATTTTTATCAATTTCAATTTAAAACTATTTTAGTTTTAAATTCAATTTTCTTTTAAATTGGTGCTATGAAAGCTTTTAAAAATAAATCCATCAATTCTGGAAATAAAAATGTTTCATTGCTTAATTTAACTATAAATTGCACTACTTTTATTAGATTTTTAAACCTTAGTTTGCTACTAAGTTGTGCTTTTAATTTTCCAACTTGCATTAAGCTTTTCAATATAAATGTAGTTTTATTTTCGATGTTCTCTTTTAGCGTAGTATAACTTTATAATTTATCGGAATTATAAAGCATGCCAAGGAAATACCAGAATTTTAAAATTTCGTTTTTCATAAAAAAAGCTTTACATTAAGAAAATATAAAAAAAAACTTTACAGTATGATAGATCCGATCGAATTTTATTAAAACGTATTCTAAACTAAAACAATTTTTTTATTAATTCTAGGAGTTTTCCTAATGATTTTTTCTATTTTAATATAAATTTATTAGAAAGCGTTTTGTATTAAGTTCGCTTTATGGCTTAAAAGTAATATTTAAATAAACTTCAAGGTGCAAAAGTTTTAACAGCAACATTTTACAAATTTTGTGTCTCGCATAAACTTAAAAACAAAAGCTTAAGCTTTAAATAAATTGAATTAAAAAAAATAATAATTTGATAAATTGGTCAAATCGATAAGAAGGAAAGCTTAAGCCATGCAATTTTCAACAAAATACTAATAAATTTTTAAATCTTTCATTATATATATATATATATATATATATATATATATATATACATATATATATATATATATATATATATATATATATATATATACATATATATATAACAAAAATTTGAGATAAAACCATTTTAAAAACCATTTAAAAAAGCTTACTTTTTAACGATCCGAACAGCTCAGTACAGAGTTGGTGACGCAAGATAGATCTTAAATGTACCATCAAACGTACCTTTTATATATTAGTGCTATAGTCACGAATATTAAAATCTAACCACTTCCGTCTATGGCTTTCCATAATAATAAGAAAATGATTAAGTGATAAATTGTTTTTAGGTGTTTTTTTGTGATTCTTTTAATCATTATCATCGTCATGGAGCCTATATACCGATACAGCACACTTCACACACAAACACCAATTGATAATTGAGATAAATAAAATAAATAGCGCCAAAAATAAAGAAAACGAAAAAAAACAGAGAATATAAGAAAATGTGAGGGTTGACCTGTTAAATGATCTTTGAGCTTTCTTTTTTTTGCTACGTTTTGTTTTGCCTTATTATTACTATTTTGTTGGGTGGCAGGAAAAGTGTGGAAAATTTATATATATATATATATATATATATATATATATATATATATATATATATATATATATATATATATATATTAATATATATATATATATATATATATATATATATATATATATATATATATATATATATATATATATTATATAGAGCACACAATATAGATACAGCGAAGTGATGTGTATTTTCATTTTTATAGTGATTTTTGTTTTGTTGTTGTATTTTTAAAGAGATATACAACAAATACACTGTCTAATTGTCTAATATCGTATCTAAGAAATATAAGATAAAACGAAAACAAAATGAAAAGTAAGATAAATACTACATACTCGTGGATATTATATATCTAAAGAGTGAATGGAGCTGAATGAATGGGATGTGGAAAAATGTATTTATAAGAAACCAAAATCGACGATGATTTTGAATGGAAACGAAAGAAAAAAAAATGTTTTCTTCCGTTTTACTGTTACTTTACTACTTTGTGGTTTATGAACTTGAAAAAATAAAAAGAAAATTGATTGAATTGTTTTTAATGTTTGTTGTTTTTGGGATTTTCTTTTTTCATTTAGTGTTTTTTTTTCTTCGTTAGGTTAAGAAAATCGATCATTTAAAGCTAGACATTCAGTATATATATATATATATATATATATATATATATATATATATATATATATATATATATATATATATATATATATATATATATATATATAAAGTTTGTTTAGTAGTGTTGAGATCAAATAAGTTTAATTTCATCTTAAAGTTTCATAAGTAAATCAAACTGTATAAATACTCTAACACCTGTTGATTCCAGCTTAAGCAAAACAAAACTATTGCTCCTTCAGTAATCAGTATGAGACACACAGATAACATTTCAAAAAACTTGCGTTATTTTGTTAATATAAATTTTTCTATAAGCAATTCAAAGTGGCAATCAGAAAGTGGCACAGAAAACCAATCAATGAAGTAGGATGAAGATCCGAACTCCAAATCTGGCCAAATTTAAATTACTGGTAGCCAAAAATCGGAATTTTTAAATGATAGTAAGGCTAACATCCGTAAGGTGGTTTGGTGGTATAGGATTTTTTTTAAAAGAGAACGTGAGTCGATAAGTATAATTTCAAATTTACATCATTTGTTTATGTGTATCAAGTCAGTTGCTCATTTTGACGAATATTTTGTTTGTTGACCACGTAGAAGAAAGTAAAAAGAAGTGAAAGTGGTAGTTTGAATAGCAAATTTTTAACATGGCGTCGGATTTAGTTACAAGTACTCGGTCTACATTTATAGCCGATACCATACTTATTGTGGTATTTAAGTAATTAGCAATTAGCTGTTGTAGTGGAAGACAATTCAACTTTAACTATATCGAACTGCAGCAAGACGAATTTGAAAGTAAATTTTTTGAAGCCAATTCTAAATTATTAGAACACTTTCGGGAAAAACATCCAACGGCAAATTCTTCGACTAATACTAATAATTCGTTTGACCTAGTGCGTTAGAACAATGACAAATTTGTTTCGAAAATTTGGTCAATCGAACTGATCTGACCAACGACAAATATTCGAAATATTCTAAGTTGTCACGCACTTACATTGATAAATTTGGAAGTTATTAGTGCATATAGTGTGATCCATATAAGGCAAGCTCATAAATTTTAAACTCTCGGATGGTGTTGGTAGGTACACTACAGAAGAAAATTTTAGAAGCATTGTAATGTACCAGAGTTGCGTCTTGCTTTCTAATATCCACAGTGGTAGAAAACGTTAGTGATTCTGCAAGAAACCAGCATATGGTTCGAGCATTATAGGATTCAGGGTCCCAGTCAACGTTTATCAACGGAACACTCGTTCAAAACCTAAAACTACCACGATTTTGCACAAATATGCTGGTATCAGGCATATCGGATACAAAGGCTGAAACATCAAAGGACATCGGCAACATAACCATTCAATTGATGTTCGAAGCAAGTGATGTCTATGAAGACATCATCGAGTCACATCATTCTGACGCAATTAATTTCCACTCTACAAGTAAAGATTGACGCACAATCGGTAGAGGAGACGAACAAGAAAAATCTTGTTAGCGGATCCTGCGCTTACCACATGCCAAATACAATCGATATTTTGCTTGGAGCGGGCATATCATTCGAAGTACTCATTCCTGACCAACATCAAAAATAGACTAATTGCGTATTAAACACACCTGAAATTTCGATGGGTCATTTCTAGATAAATATATGCAGGTACTGCCAATTTGAACTCATTCACGAGTATTATTAAAGAAGATAAACGTATCGATTAATCGAAATCAAGCAGTTGGACAAAAACTAGCAACGCGTTTTATGGAGACCGTCTGCTTCTGAATTGAAGAATGTCACGAACGAAACGTCTTGTGCTCCATTTGTAGCTATTCGTACGGTACACTAGTCGCGAAAAACTTCAAATCTATACATCTTTATATGACCCAATAGGAACCAGTATATAAAAAAATGATTTTAATGTCGATGATTGCCTATCTGGCACTATTTTAATCAACAAATCAAAAGACGCCAATGTACATATTGATTACGAGTCCTTGACAAGACGGAAATTTCAAACGCAGGATGTTATTTTAGATTTCACGCACTTTCAATTCTTTAGGGTGGATTTCACCTGCAGTAACTGTATTTAAAATTAGCCTACAGAAACTATGGTTAAACAATTATGTTGGGAGAAATATTAAGTTAGAAGGTGACTAAATATATAAGACGCGTCCTTCAACACTAGGCAACCCTTACTTTTACGTGGAAATCTCATTTTAAGTGACAAAATTATCAAAAAAACACATATTCAGTATTTAACTACGGGGCCTACTCTATACTTACAAGTATTCGAAATAAGGTAAGAATTCACCTTAACAAGTACATTCAAGTGGATCGAATGTCTAAGACAAAGCGCAGTGACATCACAGCAATTGCTGGGCAATTTACCTAAATCGAGAAAAACACCAAGTTGCTCATTCCTGTATACTGTGGTAGACTATACAGGTCCACTATAAATTAAAACACAAACCGGAAGAGGTTGTGTTTTCATTAAGGAGTATATTTGGGTCTTTGTTTATTTTGCAAAGAAGGCCGTGCAAATCGAATTGTGCCTTGATATGATAAATTTAAATGCTTTAACACTCTTACATTTTCTTTAAATTACAAAGTTTAAAATGTTTGGATTTCAATTGTTATGAGCGGTGTGTTGTGACAGTAACGGTAATTAGTTTGGTTTAACATTGCAAATTATCACTTATCACTTTTGTAAATTTACTAAATTTCATCAAAAATTTGAGGTCTATATCTAGTAATTCTAAAAAAATTTGAAATTTCTAAAATTTTTAAAGTATTTTTAGATATCACTACTATTAGTTTACTAAATTCCAACAAAACAAGCTGATTTCTCTTTTATGACTGAGACGAAAAATGTTTAAATCCAAAGAAAGTTTTAAAAATTCTTAATACATTTAAAATTTTGTAAAACTTTAAACAATTTTAACTAACGAATTTTATTAAAGTAAAAAATACATTATAATTTTTAAATTTGTTTAAAGACTTATGTCACAACTTTACCAAAATTTTGGAAAATTAAATTTCTTTAAAATAATGAAATTTTTAAAGATTTTAAAATAGTTATTTGCGTTATAATTCAATATTTAATTATTTTTATATTTCAATATTTAAATATTTTTTATTATTTTATATTATTTTATATTATTTTATATTATTTTATATTATTTTATATTATTTTATATTATTTTATATTATTTTATATTATTTTATATTATTTTGTATTATTTTAAATTATTTTATATTATTTTATATTATTTTATATTATTTTATATTATTTTATATTATTATATTATTTTATATTATTTTATATTATTTTATATTATTTTATATTATTTTATATTATTTTATATTATTTTATATTATTTTATATTATTTTATATTATTTTATATTATTTTATATTATTTTATATTATTTTATATTATTTTATATTATTTTATATTATTTTATATTATTTTATATTATTTTATATTATTTTATATTATTTTATATTATTTTATATTATTTTATATTATTTTATATTATTTTATATTACTTTATATTATTTTATATTATTTTATATTATTTTATATTATTTTATATTATTTTATATTATTTTATATTATTTTATATTATTTTATATTATTTTATATTATTTTATATTATTTTATATTATTTTATATTATTTTATATTATTTTATATTATTTTATATTATTTTATATTATTTTATATTATTTTATATTATTTTATATTATTTTATATTATTTTATATTATTTTATATTATTTTATATTATTTTATATTATTTTATATTATTTTATATTATTTTATATTATTTTATATTATTTTATATTATTTTATATTATTATATTATTTTATATTATTTTATATTATTTTATATTATTTTATATTATTTTATATTATTTTATATTATTTTATATTATTTTATATTATTTTATATTATTTTATATTATTTTATATTATTTTATATTATTTTATATTATTTTATATTATTTTATATTATTTTATATTATTTTATATTATTTTATATTATTTTATATTATTTTATATTATTTTATATTATTTTATATTATTTTATATTATTTTATATTATTTTGTATTATTTTATATAATTTTATATTATTTTATATTATTTTATATTATTTTATATTATTTTATATTATTTTATATTATTTTATATTATTTTATATTATTTTATATTATTTTATATTATTTTATATTATTTTATATTATTTTATATTATTTTATATTATTTTATATTATTTTATATTATTTTATATTATTTTATATTATTTTATATTATTTTATATTATTTTATATTATTTTATATTATTTTATATTATTTTATATTATTTTATATTATTTTATATTATTTTATATTATTTTATATTATTTTATATTATTTTATATTATTTTATATTATTTTATATTATTTTATATTATTTTATATTATTTTATATTATTTTATATTATTTTATATTATTTTATATTATTTTATATTATTTTATATTATTTTATATTATTTTATATTATTTTATATTATTTTATATTATTTTATATTATTTTATATTATTTTATATTATTTTATATTATTTTATATTATTTTATATTATTTTATATTATTTTATATTATTTTATATTATTTTATATTATTTTATATTATTTTATATTATTTTATATTATTTTATATTATTTTATATTATTTTATATTATTTTATATTATTTTATATTATTTTATATTATTTTATATTATTTTATATTATTTTATATTATTTTATATTATTTTATATTATTTTATATTATTTTATATTATTTTATATTATTTTATATTATTTTATATTATTTTATATTATTTTATATTATTTTATATTATTTTATATTATTTTATATTATTTTATATTATTTTATATTATTTTATATTATTTTATATTATTTTATATTATTTTATATTATTTTATATTATTTTATATTATTTTATATTATTTTATATTATTTTATATTATTTTATATTATTTTATATTATTTTATATTATTTTATATTATTTTATATTATTTTATATTATTTTATATTATTTTATATTATTTTATATTATTTTATATTATTTTATATTATTTTATATTATTTTATATTATTTTATATTATTTTATATTATTTTATATTATTTTATATTATTTTATATTATTTTATATTATTTTATATTATTTTATATTATTTTATATTATTTTATATTATTATATTATTATATTATTATATTATTATATTATTATATTATTATATTAATATATTATTATATTATTATATTATTATAATATTATATAATTATATAATTATATTATTATATTATTATATTATTATATTATTATATTATTATATTATTATATTATTATATTATTATATTATTATATTATTATATTATTATATTATTATATTATTATATTATTATATTATTATATTATTATATTATTATATTATTATATTATTATATTATTATATTATTATATTATTATATTATTATATTATTATATTATTATATTATTATATTATTATATTATTATATTATTATATTATTATATTATTATATTATTATATTATTATATTATTATATTATTATATTATTATATTATTATATTATTATATTATTATATTATTATATTATTATATTATTATATTATTATATTATTATATTATTATATTATTATATTATTATATTATTATATTATTATATTATTATATTATTATATTATTATATTATTATATTATTATATTATTATATTATTATATTATTATATTATTATATTATTATATTATTATATTATTATATTATTATATTATTATATTATTATATTATTATATTATTATATT
Organism: Tipula confusa; assembly: GCA_963556175.1. Classification (NCBI taxonomy): domain Eukaryota; kingdom Metazoa; phylum Arthropoda; class Insecta; order Diptera; family Tipulidae; genus Tipula; species Tipula confusa. Next base: position 57,798,252 of record OY744475.1, on the reverse strand, counting down.
ATTATATTATTATATTATTATATTATTATATTATTATATTATTATATTATTATATTATTATATTATTATATTATTATATTATTATATTATTATATTATTATATTATTATATTATTATATTATTATATTATTATATTATTATATTATTATATTATTATATTATTATATTATTATATTATTATATTATTATATTATTATATTATTATATTATTATATTATTATATTATTATATTATTATATTATTATATTATTATATTATTATATTATTATATTATTATATTATTATATTATTATATTATTATATTATTATATTATTATATTATTATATTATTATATTATTATATTATTATATTATTATATTATTATATTATTATATTATTATATTATTATATTATTATATTATTATATTATTATATTATTATATTATTATATTATTATATTATTATATTATTATATTATTATATTATTATATTATTATATTATTATATTATTATATTATTATATTATTATATTATTATATTATTATATTATTATATTATTATATTATTATATTATTATATTATTATATTATTATATTATTATATTATTATATTATTATATTATTATATTATTATATTATTATATTATTATATTATTATATTATTATATTATTATATTATTATATTATTATATTATTATATTATTATATTATTATATTATTATATTATTATATTATTATATTATTATATTATTATATTATTATATTATTATATTATTATATTATTATATTATTATATTATTATATTATTATATTATTATATTATTATATTATTATATTATTATATTATTATATTATTATATTATTATATTATTATATTATTATATTATTATATTATTATATTATTATATTATTATATTATTATATTATTATATTATTATATTATTATATTATTATATTATTATATTATTATATTATTATATTATTATATTATTATATTATTATATTATTATATTATTATATTATTATATTATTATATTATTATATTATTATATTATTATATTATTATATTATTATATTATTATATTATTATATTATTATATTATTATATTATTATATTATTATATTATTATATTATTATATTATTATATTATTATATTATTATATTATTATATTATTATATTATTATATTATTATATTATTATATTATTATATTATTATATTATTATATTATTATATTATTATATTATTATATTATTATATTATTATATTACCGATAATATTGTAACAATGAAAATTAATAACCGAGATCTTAATGTTTATAATCTGAAGTTGTCAAGTCCTTCGGCTATATAAATTAATAAAATAGACTTCAAACTGTCTATCATTACAAAAATTGGTGCCTCAAATTATGCAAGAGCTACCACCGATCGAGACACCGGAAGGATCACTTTCAATCAAATTACTAGGATTGAAGTTGTGCCCAAACGATGACGTATTTCACATTAAAGCAGGCATCAAAGTTCTTCGATCCGTTAGGTTGGCTTTCATCATTCACAATTAATCAAAAAATCCATACCGCTATTTCAATCTCAATTTCACCAAAGCGCACCTGTTATTTCAACACATAATAAAAAAATTGTTAACGAACACAAATCGATCACAACACACAGGTCTAATAAATTTTCGTGTATAATTTATAGATCCATTCTCTTGACCCAATTGTTTTTTTTTGTGTTTTGTTTTTATTCATCTTGTTTCAAAATAAAAAAATTATAAAAAAAACAAATCTATATATAAGACAAGATCGCAAGAAAGTATCTCTTAATATAATTACTTTTCTCATGAATTGCATGTTGCAAACAAAACAACACACACGAAAAAGACAATCCGTATACACTAAATCTTTAACAACATCCGCACACACACACATACTAATACACAAAACGTACATAATGATTTGAAAAATAACATGATCATGTTCAGAAAGTAATAAAATATCAATTGATAAAAGATCAAACCATAAGAACAGCAGCAGCATCAGAAGCAGTAACAAATCCAACAACAATCAAACCATCCAATTCAGAGGTGAGTAAATTAACGTGGTAACGTTTTTTTTTTCGATGATGAATTAGAAAACAAAACGAACACCATTTTATTCGCGCGCGGTTAAGACACTATAGTCATCTATGTGTGATCCTATACTAAAAACATAAATCAAAAGTTGCTGCCAATCGCGTCGAACAATATAAAGTCATATTAACCTCATGTACGCGTGCAAAATTGGTTTGTGAACGAATGTACGTTCTTTTGTTTTGTTTTTATTTTATTTGATCAATCAAAATCATAGCAAAAACATAAGAAAATTGTCTTAAGTAAAAATAAAAACAAAAATATCAACTTAATTTCGTGGCCTACCACAATTATTTTCGTGTTAAGTTGTTTTATTTTTTGTGGGTTTCTTCGATTTTTTTTTTTTGAAATGATGATGGCATTGAAGATGTTTGGTGTGTGTGGGGATATGTGTAGCGAAGAAAACTATAAGAAAAATTATAAGATACGAGAAAAACTGGGAAAATAGATTAAAGATGAAATTGTTGGTGTGTTAGTTAGTCGGTTAGAATTTTTGTTTTTCGGTTTCATTGATACTTTGTTCTTAATGTTGTTGATTATTTTGTGAAAGTGTACATTTATATATATGAATATATGTGTGTGTGTGAGAGTGTATAGCTTAAATTATTAAAAGGATGTAAAGACAATGTGTAGGGCAAATATATTTCGTGGGTGGCTGATACTAAAATTAAGTCAAATTTGATATTGAGATAACGATGTAAACATAACAAAATCAGCTGACGGTGTAGGAAGCTGATTAGTTGGTATAAAAAATTATTTCATTGTTGAGCTTAACAAATTTCTAAAGAAGGCAGATTAAAATAAAGAGATCATGAAAATAATTAAAGTAAAATTTGTTAAGCTGAAACGCTTTGTAAAGCAGTCCAGAGCTTTTTCAAAATTTATTGAACTTTATTGTGAAATGAGAAGGAAGGTTTAACGAAAGTTAATTTTAAAAAATATGAAGGCTTTTGAAATAAGCTTTTAAAAACGTGAGACAGAAAGTTTGTGTTAAGAAATTTATATTGTATGTATATAAAATATGCATGAGCCCAATTAAAATTATTAAAAGCTTTAATTATTTTTGAAGTAAAACTGCTACTTAAAAGAAAATTTTGAGTTGAAGAGCTTTTACGATATTCATAATATTTCTAAATATTGCATAGTAAAGTTTTAGATTTATTGATGGAAGCTTTAAAACTATTACAATATTAGTACTTTAAAGTACTAATATTGTAATAGTTTTAAATATTATTAAATATTATTATGAAAGCTACATAACATTTAAAATTCCAAGTTTTCTAATGTATAGTTATACTTGCATTTGTTAAGAAAGCGTAGTAACTTTAAAACTTTAACTTTAACTTTAACATTAACTTTAGTTTAAGTAACTTTTCAAAAAAATGTATTTTAATTTGTTATTTCGATTATATATTGGGAAATAGAAAAGTACACAAAAGAAAACTTACAAAAATGGGAAACATTTTGGACAAAGGTTAAGGCCTTAAAGGCTACAAGAATGATTATAATTATTTCAAATAAATATTAAATATATTTGCCCAAAACAAGAAAATTCATTCGCTTTTTATTTTAAAAAAGCTCTTGCACAACCTTATCTAACACTTCGTAATTTTGTATGCCTAAGTCTAGAGTATTTTGTGAACTCTTTTCAATTTTTTCGGTTGAATTTTAGATTAAAAATTATCATGGATTAGCCAGTTTAAAAGTGCGAAAGCTGGCTTCCACAACCAACTGCGCCATCTCAGTTTCCATATTGGCGATGGACCACCACAGATAATCAATCAGTTGTGAAAGTGACAGGATCAAGTGCGTCATTACTCTAGATTCCTATATGCAGTAAGCACAATTGCCCGGAAATTTTTTTTAAAAAAAATGAGTGTTTCAAATGGATGATGGATGGTAAGAAGTTACAAACAGATCTAAGAGAATAAACATGACGTCAACTTAAGAATTTTTTAAGAGGGTGGATGGCCAAGACGTATTAGATATAGGACGAGAGGTATTGAACCGTGACTACATCGAATTGCCACTTCTATTAAATGACAAGCTTTTTCATTTCGGGAAAAGCTGCCATCAAATTTAACAATAACGGTGTGGGGAAGAACAGTGAGGGAGTCTTGGTTTACCCAGGTTGTGGATTATGGAAGGCAATGAAAATGAGAAAGGAGCTAAAGAAGTAATAATAAAAAAAGCCCTAAGTAGTCAAATCAGGCAAACGCGACAGAATGCCAAATAGGGCTCGAAACCTCTCAGACAAAACGAAAGTCATCAAGAAAGAACAGTCATCGGATATCGACGATTGTCGATATCCGATGACTGCTGAACCAGCACGCGAAGAGAGAAGAAAATTGTAGAACATACCGAAATACTTACCGAGCAAAATTATGTCGATCTTATCATTTCATAATTAATGCTGAAAGTATAATATAAGGACTAAAATGATAATAAACAAAAATCGACACTCTTGCTTCTAATCGAAATATTTCTAAAATTAAAACTATTCAGCAAAATCGACGCGTTTGACAGGTATTTTTTCGTTTATGTCAATTTATCATTTGCTTTTGATTTCAATGAAGTAATTTGCAATTTATTACAAAACTTATACTTTGTGCCATTACTGTCTAAATTTTTTGTAGATACCATCTCGAAATATTATTGGTCCTTCGAGCCGGATTGTAAGCACTGGTTTGAATTAATTTGTTGTAAGAAGAATCACGAGGTGTAAAAGGGTGCAAAAAAACTGTGTAACGGTTATTAGGCACAGTTAGAGCCACATGATATTTAAACAGCGAATTTAAACTGAACTTCATTAGTTATTCATTAATATCAGAATGGATTTATCAGCAATTATCAAGCGTAGAGGAGTCCTCAAGGGTCTCATAACTAGATTGAAAAGTTTTCAAAAGAACTTTCCAACACTACTAATGAAGAAGAAGTCAAGAAAATGGGTGCACGTGTTTACAAACTTCTTCAAGATATTATCGTTATGAACCTTCAGAAATGAAAAAAGAATCTAATATTAAAGAAACAATCATTAGATGGATCAATAGATTGCAGCACTATTACTCTTTATACAGTGGCAAGAGAATGGCAGTCATTCCATGACCTTTTCAACGCAGCAGTTCACGGAAATTCACCCTTACATCTGTCCTATACTTCTAATACCTAAAGCGAGTATTAGGAGGCTAAGCAAGTGCGTAAGTGCGGGATTTTGCGATAACGGAGGCTAACTACTATGAGGCCTTCGTAAAGTTGCGAAAACGCTATATGATCGGAAGCATGGTGGAGCTAATAGATTCATCAAATTATTTATGGAACAGACATTAATTCACTCCGCTAATGCAATAACTATTCGAAGTCTGTTGTAGACTGCTGAATAAATTACAAGAAATTTAAGAGCGCTTAGTAACCGATGTCAGATATGTTACAGGACACCATTCACTACTGCACTGAGATTAATCTCCACAAAAGACAACAGTACAAGCGATATTAGATTTAATCAGGAAACATCATCCTCCTTAAATTCTGAATCAATGAGGAAACTTTATCCATGTACGCCCACTACCAATAACAAAAACAGTTATTTTCAATCACCATCAAGCACTATTTTAGTAGCACTACCGAGTAGTAAGCTCGGGCCTTTTATCGTAAATTTTTAAATCACATATTTCAAAGGCTGTAGCTTTTGAAATTGGATTGGGACGGTGAAATACCATTAACAATGTGCAAATTGATTGAAGGTCAAGAACGTCACCTGTCACGTCTACAAAATGTAAGTATCCCGAGGTGGCTGCTGACTTTGAACACTAAAATGAAACTGCATGCATTATCTGATGCAACTGAAAACGCATATGCCGCCGTAGCCTACTGTAGAACTATCGATAAAACGAGAAATATTAGTGTCAGATTGATGATCGCAAAAACGAAGCTTACTCCAATAAACCAATTCCGCGATTGGAACTGTGTGCTGATGTACTGTTGAAGAAATTACTTATAATTATCAAAGAAACATTATACAGTGATATTAAAATGACGGCTTGGACAGATTGAACGATTGTTCTTTCATCGCTAGCTTCTTACCCACGAAGATAGATAGACAGCGATAGCTACATCCGATTTTATCTTAGGAACAGTCGCTATAAATCTTACCACAATCACAAAGAATGACTGCGAACTTATTGTCTGCTATACTAATTATGGCCAATTGATGATAAAGCAACGACATGGACGAGATCTAAAACATTCAAAGACCTTTTTAATCATTTTTGTTTGTATGTCTACTAAGGCTGTGAAAATTAAAGTAGTGGGCGATCTTTCAACCGAAAACTTCATGGCTCAAGTCCCAGACCGTTTTTTAACAAGAAAAGGTTTTTGCAAGGAAAGTAACACCTGACCAGAATTATACGGATTTATAAAACGTAAATCTAATGCAATTTCCTCAACTTATCCGCAGATCTAATTAAATGACATCTCATCTCCAGCGCAGCACCATCATTCGCCGGATTATGGGAGGCAAGTACACATTTGAGAAGTTCATTACAGTAGCTACACAAATTGAGGACATACTAAACTCAAGATCAATCTGCGTTTCGTTAACCAATGACTTCGATGTCTTAATACCCGGTAATTTTTTGACTAGTGCGCCGATAAACCAACTACACGCTTAACTAAATAGCAACATGTGCAAAATTAGTTTCAGCATCTTTTGCAGCGATGGCACATGGAATAGCTAACCTCGTTGCACAGAAGAACCAAATGACAATCTCAAGGAGAAAAACTCAAAATGAACGACGTGGTTATATTAATGACAATCAGTTCCCTGCAAATGGATGATGATCATCGAATCATCAGGCAGTCTAAAGAGTTCATCATTGATATTAGTCAAAAAAAAGGACGATGAGACAAAAGCTATTCTGGGCAGAAAACAATATTTAGGCTATACTGTAACAATAAATGGAATTCATACTAATGAAGAAAATATTGCAATAGTAAAGGATTGGACATCATTCAAAAACCTACCTGAATTGCAGAGTTTTCTGGGATTACTAACCTTAAGTTTTAATAATCCCAGAGTTTTCTGGGATTATGCACTATATGGCCGATTCGTGCCAGAATTTGCAAACATCAGGATTTGCAAGTTTATGTATGTCGTAACAATCTTGCCATATCCAAATTCAACTTCATTTGGGACACCAACGCAAGCAATGAACGGTCAAGAATGTGTTATTGCTATGACTTCGAGATCGAGCATCGAAAAGGAACCGCACATGGAAATGCCGATGTATTATTAAGGCGATCATATCCATTCGGATTCAAACATTATGAATATGTAGAGAAAAAAGAAGACATGAGCGTTATCCGGTTCTTGCAAATGTTATCTGAGGAAGAATGGATCGAGGAAACAATCGAGGGAGGAGCTACTGCAGGATGTAGATTTATCAACCATAATAACTAGAATATAAAGAGGATGGACACCGACCCACTCATTGTAAATCCTATTGGCCACAATGGAAAAACCTGCACATTAAAACGGTTTAGGGAAAACACAAGCCGAAAATCATTTTTCGTAGTGGTATCAAACGGTTGCATTAGGTCACATTTTTGACACCACAGAAAAGCTGAGGAGCCCTGCAACTGTGCAATGTCGAAGAACAATTTTAAAGAACAGTGATGGAGGGGCAGGGCTAGTTCCAACCACGGAGGGCAGCAATAAATATGTGATTCATATTTATTGATTCAGGAAAATACTTAGGGTCGGTTATCTTCCACTAAATAAGTCAGATAATATGGGAACAAAAGAGAATCAGAGGGGATGGTGAATGGTTCAATGGGAAGTTGGAAAAGTGTATGGCAAACGTCGTGGAAAAGATTCAACGCAACTGCGATTGTAAGGAAATTTGGGCCGTTCTGTGAGCAGCTTTATGTTGCGAGCACTAGGTTGATCAAATGAAAGAAGAACTGAATATACACCGGTGCGTATAAAAAAAATACAGCCATCGAATGACTGAATGAAGGCTAGATTTGATACCAAGGGAAATAAAGGTTTTTTCGCATTAGATCATCACCATCCAAATACACAACGTTTGTGGCAAGTTGGGTATCACAAATTTAGGACGGAAAATAATAAATGGCTTTATTTTCCATCTACAATGAATCTAGCTGGATTCACCTTAAGAAGTCTTATGATCAAGAAATTTATTGATTGCACGCACTGTGGTGAACGGTCCAGTTTTTTATAGGATTTAACAAAAATGGCCACAGTCTCTGGAATCAAAATCAAAAGTAAAAGTAAAAGAATTAGAACTTCAAAATTATGTTTTGCTGCAAAGGCAGAACATTGATCGCAAAAAACCATTTGAAACATATAACACGTGTAGTACCGCGGTTCATAATTTACGAGCCATTGCACTTAATATAATAATTTAATTATGTAACACGATCATATCTTATTGTTATTTTAATTATGTACCACTTAAATACTTGTTTACTTTTTTCTAAACAAAATCATATCTTGCAAATCAGAAAAGAGATGGGGTAAATGATACTCTACAAAAATAAGAATGTACATCCTTTTAATTATTTTTTAGACCAATGTTACTATTAACTAACTTATACTAAAGTCCAATTTCAACACCTTTGAACGGCTAATAGAAGTCGACCAAATAAATTATTTCTAAACGCGCGTGTACACAAATATATGGGGTGAGATAAAAATTTTCCATTTATCCATATTGTAATAGTAATAATAATGACAATAGTAATAGTAATAATAATAAAAATAATTTTTATTAAACAAAAAACTTTTTTCTTGTCCGTTTAATAATAAGAAAAACAAAAACAACTTAAGAATAAAAATGGTTATGGTTCGTGTCTTGAATAAATTATCTTTTTTTTGGTACATAACGTATCTTGCATATTTTTGTTATATATTCTCAAGATGAAAATCGAAAACAAAAAAAAAATGTTATTATTAATAAAAAATACTTAAGTCTTATTCGGGATCATTAAAGTAAATATATTAGACACCCAACATCACAAGTGTGAGGTATTATTATAAATAGATCGCACGATGAGATCGCGGTACAAGATGAAATAAAGCAATTTGATTACAAAATATCTAACTACTAAATATATACATATATAGAACTATATTCTAATTAATTAGAACTAATATACGTAATTATAAAATGGTTGGGTGATCGGTGAATGTTTTATCTTGTCCGCGTCCGATCAATTAATGTATAATTTAATTACTTTACACATTTCGGTTTCAAGTGTAATTAAAAAAATATCACTATTTGTAGTTCTGTTCGAAAACAAGTGTTTTTTTTTATTGATATATTTGAATAATTAATTAGCGTTTGATTGTGTTTATAGTGGTGCGAGAGACTGTATCATAATATAATTTTATATTTTTAACCCTTTTACGGCTATGTGTGTTGTAATAAATCAATATCGCAACAGTGACACGCCAGTGGAATTTATGTAAAAGTTCTCCTTCGGTTTACTAATTTGGGTCTAGTACAACTTGAGGTTTTAATGTGGTTACAACGTGAATCATATTTAGCATTGATACTTCTAACTTGTCTCACTCATTGTAGATATATGTGTCAAATATTAATTTTCTTTAAATTGTACTCAACATTAGGATTTACTTCAATTAAATTTTAACATATTCATAAATAAAACTGATATTTAAATTTCATTGAAACTTAAATCGACACTTTGAGTGAAATATATTATTAATAGTTTCGATTGGACTACAAATTAAATCTAATCATATTTTAATTTTAGATATAATAATAAATTTCACTCAAGTTTCTAGTTTTTAGTATTTAAATAAAAAACACTCAAAATGTCGAATTTTTTTAATTTTTTCTTGAACAATGGCAACTAAAATTTTATAATATTTTAATTTTAAAATATTATCAAATTTTATTTTTGTATTCTTAAGTAACTAAAATTAACACATATTCATCATGGGACCATAATGTGTTCCTCAATTCCCACTATTAATGGAGTTAAGGCCTTATAATCCATGGCAACTAATAACTTTAATATTCGTATTTTGATGATGCACTCTAACGATAATGTCACTTTAACTTAATGGTAATATTAAAATATTTGTTATACTTATAGTACTTTTTTCTAAATCGTATTTCACTCAAATTAAAATATACCATTTGGTTAAAATTTACCGGGCTTATGGCCAATTGCATCCTTGAATTAAAATAGATATCTAAATATATAGTTTACATTCAAGGTTTTCTAATTTAAAATTTCACTTAAACATAAATTTCAGTAAAATTTTTTTACTTTAAAACCAAATCGCTCAGAAACTAAAACTTTTTTTTGATTTAGTCAAATTTAACTCATTCATAATAGGTCAAGCAAATTACACTCAAGTAACTTTTTTTTTTTAATTTATTAATTTATTAACTTACACAAATCAGCTTGCTCATCAATAAATTTTGCAAAATTGAGAAACTTCAGTGCGACTCAAATTTCACTCAACAATTTTTTCACTTATTTTATACTTATATGAAATATTAAATTGATCGATTATACATCTGATTGAGAAGAAAAGATGCATAAAGTTTTATTTTTTTGTTTTGAAGTTTCACTCAAAGTTTCACTCAATATTTAAAATTAACAAAAACAATTACTCAAATTTTACTATATACCAATTTTATTAAAAATTCACTCAAAAGGGAGGGGTTCTAAATAAACACTATGCATAACAGTTGTTAAAAAAATAAAGTTTAAAATATGTTGTTTTAGGTTTCACTCAGATAAAAGTTTTCAGTTTATTTAAATTAACAAACATCTGATTGCAAAAGATTTACTGAACATTTTTTAAAATAATGTAAAAAACTATTTTAAATATGAAAAAAAAACTACACAATTACTAGCGAAAAATGTACTCAATCATAGATTTGTTATAAGTTAAATAATTCTCACTCAACAATTTAAAATTTCATATAAATTTAAAATATCACTCAAAACTAGAGGTTCATATTTGATGTCAAAAATAATTAAATTTTTGAAAAAGTCATACATTTCGCGCCAATTGAGTTAAATATTTTTTAACTCATGAATTTATATATTATTTTAAATTTCACTAATGAGGGTGATTGTAATTTTAAATAATTTTCAAATAGTTTACCTACTCGAAATTGTAAATTTAAATAAATTGTAAATTTCACTCAAAATTAGGTATGTCATTCAAATAAGACCTTTGATTCGAAAATAACTCTAAAAATGTAGTACTTGTTGGATTCTTAATCATAATTAAATTTACTCAAAAAATAATTAAATAATTAAATTTACTCAACTGTACTGTACATTAAATTATGATTGCGAAATTATATAAGTACTAAAGTATGGATTTAAATATATGAGTGAAAATTGAACTTAAATCTATTATTGGAAAAATTTTGTTTAAAATTTACAATATTGAGTACATTTTACTTATAAATCAATTATACATTTTTAGGTATTTTCACTCAAAATAATAAAATACAATTTAAGAAATAATACCAAATTACCAAAATTTTGCAATTTCACTCAAAGTTGAATATACATTTTCGAAAATTTGAGTGAAATTTAAAATCATTCATGTAGATTAACCAATACACGATTTTTTAGATTTGCTCCGTGTACAATTCATTGATCTAATTTCCTAAATGTGTAAATTATAGTCGAAAATTCTGCTGAAGCTATTTGAAGATCAGTTAAAGCTTCAGTAAAGCAATTCAGTAAAACTTTACTTTTGTAAAAATTCCAAAATTTAATTTTTTTTAATAAAATAAGAACTACGCACTGAAAAATTTTTCACTCAAAAATCGAAAATTGACACGGTTTTAAAATTTATTGTAAACAGATCTTGTAAAATTTAAACCTAATTATATAATAACCTAAAAATGTATGATTTTAAAGAATAGAAATTGCAGGGTATTTGAGTGAAAAATGTTTTGCATTCGACAGAAGTAATATTTATACCTTTTAAGAGTTTTGATATTTATTAATTTAAACCCAACCCAATGTTATCCTTAAAACTATCTTGCATGTGAAATTATCAAATAAAGTTTTGAGTGAAATTTTGAGTGAAATTTTGAAAGTTTAAAAGTAGAGGTTTCCAATTTTTTTAAATGGCCTGGAAATAGCTACTGATTAGATTTTTAATAATTTAGCACACTGTTGAGTGAAACTTAAAATTTAACTTGACATAACCCTGCATTGAAATTGAAACTTTAATGAGATTTGAGTCTAAATTGTATTTTATTTAAGTGAATTTAAAATTAAGTTTTAACATGTCAGTTGCTTTTTAATCTAGATTAACTTTCGAACTTTGGAATTGCGTCGCTTTAAACTAAAATTCTAATATTTGAGTTTAATTAGAAAATATTTGAATGATTTTTGAAGAGAAACCATTTCTTGAATTTGAGTGAAATTTGAAGGTGTTTTTAAAATTTAAATAAATCATTATTCTATATTTGATGTTGAGTACTTTTCAAACCTTTGAGTTTATTTTATGCTGCTTTCACTCGAACTATTATTCGCACAGTTTGATGATTAGTAAAATTAGCCAAAGTTACGCTTAAATTTTTTAGTATATTCCAAACATATCAGAAAAAACTTTTATTTGAGAAAAATTTAAAGGATTTCGTTCAATTTAGTTCGCAAACTATTTCCACTCCAACTGGTTTACAACGAAACACTGAATTTTCAATGAATTTTTCGACAAGCATGCGGCTTAAGTAAAATTAATTAAATTTATGTCTAAATTTTGTATTGAATTATAAGTATGAGTGAAAGTCGGCAGTGAAAGACGAACTACTACTATGAACAAAAAAAGTTGAGTAAAATTAAAATAAATCTTAATAATTCAGAATATAATTTTAAATACTACTTTAATTGTATATACAAATTTTTTTTTAATTTTATTTAAACCGTAAAAACCAATTCGGTAATGTGTAAATCAGCTCTAATTGGAGTGAAAATGGATGCATTTTTTGAGTGAAATTTGAACTTAATAGAAATTATTTATTACTTTCAACTTAATATAAATTTAAGGTTTGACTTATCAGATATACAATGTTTGTGTGAACTGGCGGGTACAGTTTATGAGACAAATTATGTGGAGAACTATGTTTTGACATAACACATTGTTTGAACATGGAATTTTTCAAATTAATGATTGATCGAAAACGTACAAATCTAAATGAAATCAAATAATAATTTGAGTTTGACTCATGATGTTTCACTAAAATATTGCGAAAACCTATTATTTGTATAGCATGAGTGAAGTACTGAAATTCTAGTTTAAATTGTACCGCCATGAGAACGATATCGAAGAATTTTAAATTCAGTTTTGCATAAATTCATAATCCATAATTTTCACATACATTAATTTTATGTTGTTTGCATCGTTGCGCATATATATACCAATACCAAATACCATTACCCGTTTTATGAAATGGATAAACATAAATCGAAACAATACAATTATTATTTTTTTATCGTTTGACCACCATTGAAGCTGTCATCATCATCTTATGAATATCATTTTTTGTTGTTGTTGTTGCTATAGTTTTGTTCTGTGTGTATATTCTTTCGATATATTTCTTATCCGTACATATGTGCAAATACACACAATACGATTCATCTTAAGAGATGTAAATAAAATCGTTTTTCTGTTGTTTTTACTGTTTTTGGAGGTGGATTTAATTAATAAATGTACCATAACCTTCTTTATTTACTACAACAACAAAAACCAAAAAAAAAATATGTTTCGAAGTCAGTCGTCGTCGTCGTCTTCGAATTATAAATAATACTTTTGAGTTTTGTTTTGACTCGCAGAGTTCTCTTATTCGTGTATTTCTATATAGACAGGTAACAATCGACTTACGTATTCTTATGATATAAACAAAAGCTCAATTTTAAACTTATTCTAATTTAATTTTGGAACTTATTTTTCGAAGCTTAAAGTCAACTACAACTCAAATAATTTAAAACTGTCTAATCAAGCTTTTTCTCTTATTAAAAATAAGCACTCGGAAAATTATTTTTATTTTGAGCTTTTAATGCTTTTTATTTCAGCGCATTCCAAAATATATTATTTTTTAAATTTAAAGTATAAATAAACTTTTCAGAAAGTTAATCTCCTCGAAATGATCTTTTAATGTTTTGCGAAAGCTTCTAGATAGAATCGAATACATTTCAAATTTTTGTAATTTTAATTATGTTGATTAAAAGTTTATAAAATTAATATGAGTAAAATTGAAAATATGTTATTAATTTATTAACAAAAACTAATTCGATTCTTATGATTCCAGACCAACCTAAAAGCTTTTGACGAAAAATAATTAGAAAGTGTAAAATATTTGTAAAATAACGAAAAAATTTTAAAGCTCTTTAAACGGTTAAATTTTACATTCGACAGTTTAATATATAATTTTAAAATGACATGAAAGCTTCTAATTAAGGGCACATACATTATGCATTGCTCATTTTAAAATTATCTTAACTTAAAGCTCACATAATAATTACGAGTAGGATTGAAAGGTTCCTTTTGTATATATGCCTATTTTATATATGTTTGCGTGGTTGAACAGCTATAAGCTTTATTATTCACAAGCTTTAAATTGTGGTTAAATTAGGGATATAAATATGATGTATTTACCTTTTTATAGCTTAAATATTGTTTAAGTATTTTTTTGTTTGGCATCTGTTTAAAGCTTTAAACTAACCTGAAATGAAAAATATTAAAAGTTCATAGAAAATAATGGCAAAAGCTGAATTTTAAAGCTTGTGTGGAAAGCACAATTATTGTTAAAATTATATAAATTGAAAAAGCTCTTGTTAAAAAAAAATATTACCACTTTACAGAATTTAAATGATAGATCTGTTTTTTAAATTTTCTTCAAATAATAAAAGCTTAAAATTTTCTTAAAAGCTCGAGTTGAATATAAATATCCGAATTTAATGAAATTTTGTCAAAATTATGTCAATTAAGTTATAGTACTAATATGACTATTAAAAATAGTTGAAATAGTTAAACGTTTCTAAAAATTAAAATAAGCTCTTTTTATAAAGAGCTTTAAGTTACAAAGCACCTATTTAAAGCTTTAATAGTATAATTTTACAAAACCTAATCAATATATGCTTTCAAAAGCTCGCTTAAATAATGAAACCTTAAAAGTTTTGTAAAAAGCTCGGATTACAACAACTTGAAAAATAACAAAATTATCCTCAGTTAGTAATATTATTTAAAAGTATTAACTAATTTATATCCTTCTGTTCGAATATCAAGCACATGTTCAATTTTTAAATATTATTTGTCCTTTACATGCAATGTTTCTATGCTAGTACAATTGATTTATGCTCGTGATTAAACTTAAAGCAAAAATATTAAAAGCTTATGCTTTTTTTAAATGATGAAAGCTCTCTGAAAACTTTTTGTAAAAATCTCATCTGTGGAAATAATTCATAATCGGAAAATTTAAAGTGTTTACGACCAAGTGTAAACATTAACATAGAATAAAGATTTTAATACTCAACTACCACGTTAGTCGGCGTCAACCTGTACTAAAATATACATTTCAATGAATCTTTTACAAATGTCTAATTATTATCCAATAAGTTTTGTAGCGAGGGGATAATTTATATTATGGTTTGTAGTTGGAGACAATATAACGATTTTCTTCGGGGATCCATAAAAATAAATCAAATGGGGCGGAATAATTTATGTATATACTAACGTTTTTGTACGGTAAAATGAATTGGTTGGCTAATTGATTTATAGTTTGTTTTTTTTTTTTTTTGGTATTCGTATATGCAAAACTATTTTACGCACGAAGTATATATATGAATCATATGAATGCCCACAATTTTTTGTTATCATTTTATGTAAATCTTGTGCGTTAAATTAAATATTGCATGCAATAATTATAATATTTATAATATATTCCGACCAATTTAAAAGTTATGATGTTGATCACTTATAATTTAAATACGCGTCCAGATGATAAATAAAACAAATAAGAAAAAAAATTAGCGCCCCCATGATCTATCTTATATTGACGATCATCAACTTCATCATCTTTACCGTCGTCATTGCGCGCAACTTGCTTTGTATATACACACATTCTGCTTCTTATATTAATTTTAATTATTCACTTTGAATGTCAGAAATATTTAAATAAATTAGATAAAAGTTAAAAATGCCGACAAATGAAATTTAGTTCAGTGAAATATACGTCTTGGATAGATTTTGCTCGCTCTTCGTATATACATGTTCATTAAGAAGTCTATAATTTGTGCATATTTTTGCTTTTTTTATTAATGTGTACACACAGACATATGTATATGGAGATCTAATGAATGAAATATGTATCTTTAATGTTTTAAGTGGTTAACATTAGAATAATTGAGAATTTGATTGAAACAAAATAATTAATTAAAAGATCACGCGGAATTTTAAGCGGTATCTGAGTATATAGCACAGTGGCTTCGATGACATTTGGTTAAATATTTTTGACTCATGACTGCGGAAATTTTTGTCAATTTTCTGAATAAATAACCAATCAAGAAGGAAAGTTCCATCACTAATCTGCATAGCAAAAGATATTTGTCGACAAGCGCATCAGCAGGTGAAATTTTATTTATCTTAATTACGAAATTTCATTTATACGATTAGTTTACTACACCTTTTAATGTTTTGAAAAGTGTTCGCGGGTGAGAACTTTTAATGACCTCTTACGTGACTTCATTGAGTTTGGCCATTACTCTTGCTTATATTGCAGATAGAGTTGTCATCTTCTGTAGTAATATTGTGAGGTATAGCTTCAAAATAACTACTTAGAGGTGGCCACTATGTTAGATAATGTAAAAGTAAGCGCTACCACATGCCTCATGCGTATTTCGTCTAGTATGAATTAAATATAAACAGTCCCCCGTTTAATGTTCTTATGGGCGCATATTCATCTTTCTCTTTTGCTTGAATTCAGAGATGGAGCAGTGTCTTTCCATAATTATTGCTAAATCCTAAAAAAGTTAGGATTTTATTAATATTAGTAGTGAAAAGTTCCTTTTCAGGTCAGCGTAAGGATAGGCGTAAGTGCCATATTATTAACTTTTTCTTCCGCACTTTTGTTGATCAACCTACCATTTCTTACGCCACTGCAAGCAACCCGAGAAAACTTATTAATACTTCGGATGAAGTAATACGGAGCTTAAAAGCCTTAGGTGAGATTGCTGAAGCCCGAGATCATTGGTTGATTTTCCTATTGGTGCAAAAATTAGACTAAGAATCAAAAGGTTTGTGGGCGGAAGCAATCACTGATATCTGATATAGGGTTACACTTGAGCATTATGCAATGAAACAGATCATTCGTTATTTGTATGTAAGAAGTTTAATCAAATGGATGTTCTAAAATGTCGAGAGTGGGCCAAGAATAACCAAATATGATTCAATTGTTTAAGCAAATGAAAAAGAGAGATGGGCAATCGGCAAAAATGGGCCAGTATTACAGAAATGGGCAAATGGGACATCGCATCAGGCAATTAGTTAGTTTCCATCATACTAGTGTCAATACTGGCGTTGACTTGGACAGTACTCTTCACAGTTTCTGGGAATTAGAGTCAATATTAAACTCAAAATTAACTCTTATACCTGCATCAGCTTTTTGTGAGAAGCACTGCCTCAAAAATGTAAAATTTGCTATGAAGGACGATTTCATCATTGGGTCAATTACTTTCCATGGTCAACCAAAGATTGATAGGTGTTGAACACCGCTTCATTGATTTGAAGAACGCCATATCTTACCTGCTAGCCAAACATGGGTTCAATATTCACAAGTGGATGTCTAATTCAACAACTATTTTAAGCTCAGAAAGTTCATGCGCCTATGAATTGACAAAAAACTATAAATAGTGACTATCACGCAAAAACAGCGTCAGTCAAGGCCCTGTGTATCAACTGGGATCCAATTACTGATAGGTTCATTTACGTTAGAACTACCATGAAGTGACTTGTTCATGAAGCGGACTATAGTATCTGAGGCCAGTCGTCTATTCGATGACCTTGGACCATGTAGATCGAGCGTGAATTTAGGTTTTTTTACAACATGTCCGCGATATTTCCATACCTCATTTTGTTCAAGCCAATAAAAGTGACATTATCATGCCAGCGAAAACACATACCGGGCAGTAGTTTATTTTAGAGCAGAAACATCCGAATGTCGTGTTCTAGTGTGTCTGTTAAAACTAATGTGGCATCTATCAAAGAAATCAGTGGCTTACTAACCATACTAAATCGGTTCAATGTGAAATCAATCGATATATTTCTAAAATTTATTCTTAGACTAGCTCCCATATAGTTTTAGATTGGATTTTAATCCTAGGAACACGTTCGTAGGCAACATAACAGCTGCAATCATATATCAACGTTATCGCGAAGTCATTAGCAACATGTATCGTCATCGGATAACCCGGAAGACTGTGCCTCTGGCGGTCTGTTATCTTATGAGTTGAACCAACATCAACTATGGCGGAACGGCCCGGAGTGGCTTAGCCAATCAAGTGAATCCTGGCTACCTCAAGAATCTAATTACGACTCCGTTGAAGAAGGGAAAGGTAAAATATTCACATTTGCTGTTACAAACCAAACTGAATGGCTCGCTGAACTAATACTTAAATTCTCATCTATAATCAAGCTTTTGAGCATTTTAGCTCTTGTTCTACAATTCATCACTCGAATAAAACACAAGATGGATTACTCACTGCAATTTATACAATTTGCCAGCGCGAGGAAAGTAAAGATTATACAGAGCAGATTGCGCAGTTAAAACCAAACAAAGAGATTGTCAAAACCAGCTATCTTCAGTCATTGAGGCTCTTCCTGGATGATTCTGGACTCATTCGTATATAGGCGGACGGCTAGAAAACGCTAAACTGACATTTTCCACCAGACAACTCATAATTTTACATACAAAGTCAAGGATTAGCTATTGAATAGTTCAGTCAGTTCATGTAACACAATTACTTCATTGGACAAAGCAATCTGCTCCACGAATCTTTCCATAAATTAATAAAAAATTCAAAATTAAAATCTGATTACTCTTCCAGGTAATTTATTTTTGGGCACTTAAATCCTCCAAGCTCGCCCTATTTTAGGATCTGGAGAGCTGGCATTTTTCCCAATTCTTCTATAGGACACAAGAAACTGAAATTCAAACACGGAAATTATCAACACCAATATAGGATCTGGAGAGCTGGCATTTTTCCCAATTCTTCTATAGGACACAAGAAACTGAAATTCAAACACGGAAATTATCAACACCAATATCTCAATTAATCCTCTCATTATCACTGAAGACAATATTTTATCTAAACTGATAAATTTTGAAGACGGATGTGAATCGGATGACATACCAACTTCGATTCCGAAAATACATGCTAATAGCTTAGTAAAACCGTTGCGAATTCTTTTCAACTATATGCTTTAACAGGCATATCGACAACATCATCGCCAAAGCCAATTCGATGTTTGGTTTTGTCAAACGGTATAGACAGGTGAATTCAATGATTTATCAAAATTATTAACGCTGTATTTGGCATATGTAAAATTCCAAGAACTGTCTGGTGTCCATACTATTCAGTCCACTACAAGAGAATTGAAAGCGCATACAGTAAAAATATCTCCTGTTTCTGTTAAGGAAAACCAATTGGAGCCTTGAACAAATCATTCAACACCGTAGAATCGCATTTCGACTTCCACTTATCCATAATGGGGCCGATATAAGAAGAACCTGCAAAAGTGTTTTCTTACATATGATGCCACAAATTGGCTGCTTCAAGTTATTTGACCCTAAATAATGTCCAGTGACCAATTATTTTGTGCATTTTGCCAATCTGAAAATCAAGATCAGTTTGGTATAGTCTAAATGCGGATTATATATTCTACAAGTGCCAATTTTGAAGGTCTAAATGATCGTTTTTTTCTGACTAACCGATATCGATTATGCCTTCATCTCGTTTACATTACTTTTTGTCGATCTATCCGCCATATTTTCTTAAGCCATATAATCTTGGAGAAATTGCCTAATCTCGAAATTCATCCTAACTGAATACTGCTTCGCCGCAACTTTTATGCGGGACCATGTAGATCGATTATTAACCTTACTTTTGAATGTTATTACTGGATCAAAAATTCGAAAATTTAATATGTATATATATATATATATATATATATATATATATATATATATATATATATATATATATATATATATATATATATTAATGACGATTATGACGTTATAAATGAGTTGTTATAATTTAATTTTTCATTTTGGCGCGTCAAAGTGTTTTAGTTTTCAAAGTGCGGTGTTCGCGTTTTTATGCCTTTGGTCATTTTTATTCTCACATGTCATCAATAATTTTCATTTGCTTTTTTTTCACATTGCACTTTTGTTAACTGTCTTCCCTCCTGCTTCGCTATTGCGCCCAACATAATAATTATGTTTGTAATTATGCGCACATCCATTCATTCGCAAAATTTTTGATTAAATGTTCGAATCGTAGGATTTAATTAAGAGAAGACAGTAATTAGCTTCCTTTAAGGTAAATACTCGATCTCTATATACATAAGTATATACATATAGTTAAAAATAACATTTCCATTGTGCCCTAATTGTTGATTGCTAAAAATCAAATACAAAATGCTTTTTTCACAACATAATATTTTGAATACATCGTTTGGACTATAAAAAAAATTTTCAAGAAATAAAAATGTTGCGGTTTAAGATCAAAAAGATCCAAAAACGAACAACAACAACAACACCGCAAATACATATAAAACTTAAAACTTAAAAAAAAAAAAAATTATTAATTGTAGTTGATTTAGTTTTTATATTTTAATTTTTTAAAATATAAAATATTACGAGTCATTATAATGATCATTGTAATGATAATAATGATCATCTTGATCATGGGTAGCAACATAATAAAAACAACAAAAGTGTACATTTTGTATACAAACATCATCATCAACATTGATCATGCTAATTTTTATTTGGTTTATGCCCTTTGAATGAAATGGTACGCTCGGTGTCAGCAAATTGAATCAATTTATAAACCCTGTCAGGACCGTTGTTTGTTGACACAACGTCTTAAGTAGTTTTACGGTTTAAGTTGGAGTGTCAGGTCAGTCGTATATTTGAAAGCAATAATTTAGTGATTGTATAGTTTTGTCCGTTTATCGAAGAAGGTAACTTAATAGTTTGATCACTAGAATGCCAATCTGCATCCGTAATATTCCATTGCTTTCTAAAAAAAACTGCAAAAGAGTCGCATTTTTCGGTGGGTTATGATAATTGGTTTTAATGCAACATAATATAAATTTTAATTTATTTACGTTTAAAAGCACGAGAAGTTGAGGACGCATTTGTCATAAAACGGTTAATTAAATTGATTTGTAATATTTAATCATTTTTTTTTAAATCTAATTTATGTTAATTTTAAAGTTCTGTGTCAAATTAAGTATATATAAATTAGATATTCAAGATTAAAGAAAGGATTACATGACAGGATATTACTTTTTGTTGATACAGATCCTAATTTGCGTAATATGTCTTGATTTCTGAAAATCTTGACTTTGAATTATCCTGCATAATTTGTCAGGAAAGTTTTGTTTTAAAGACGACCTTAAGTATAAACATAGTTAGTACTAGTTACCTAGTTACCCCCATAGACTTAGTTACCTTTTCCATCAATTTTGGGAGTAGCATGGCTCGGTAATTGAAACTACCTTTGTCTTTGATGAAAGTAGAGCCACATTTTGCTATATTGGCTGATATTCCTAACATAGCTGACAGCAGCATACGCGTTTTCAGAGGCATCGCAAAATCCATGTATATAACAACTGAGGATGCGGTTTCGAATTGGATCAATCTGGGTATATGCGGTCATCTATTTTAACGAGAAAAGAAACCTTTTGAAATCTTCCAATTGGTTCAACTCATGCTTCTTGCACTATTAATACTGAGCTTGAGAGCTTTAACATAATGAATTTTTTGGAGAATCATTTGTGTTAAGCTATAAAATCTTTTGGTGAGGGAATCAATCATCAATAACTATTCTCTATTCACATTAATTACCATAAATGGTTAAGGTTAAGCTACAAAAATGACCGATACATATTTTTTGGATCACCCTTTGCAAGTGTATAACGTTGCTGTTCTCAAGCTTACATAGATTTTTAATGTGTTGCGCTAAAGAATGAAATCCCAAATTTTTTTATTTGGAAACCATACACAAGAAAATGGTACAAACGACAAAAATATTTAATTACGAACTCAAAATTAACATTTTCACACGGATCGTTTAAATGCGCGAATTAATTCTGTGAAATTGGCAAATCATCATTGCAATTAACAACAATTTATGCAACATGCGGTATGCGGTTTCTAAAACAATTTCATTAAATTTTACGCTGATTTAAAATGATTATAGCTTTGATGTGAATTCTAAGAAATTTACATTTATTCAATATTGATCGAGTGCGCCCCGAAACCAAGTCATTCAATATCGCATCATAATTTTATGAATGTTGCGTGTGATTTTAATTTTTATTGGGTTAAAGCATATACGCTAAAGTCAGTGATGTTTAACATGTTACAAGAATATTTGATTGTTTAGTATATTTGCTAACGAGTGCCTTAAAATGCCCAAAACCATATTTCGATCGCACATAAATGGTTATATTTGGGATGAACTTCATGGCCGAAGCAATGTAACCAACAGGCTATGTTACCAAAAAATTAAACTGCCAAACGAACGAATGCAGGCACACAAAACGATAACTTGCAGACCAATGCTAGTTGTTTTCCCAGCCAGGTGTTACTATGCCTATATTCTAAAGGTAACGTACCGGAACCAAAAGTTATTTTTAACAAAAATGACTTACAATACGAAATGCAAACGAGCTTACGCGGCTTAAATCTGAAGTACACCAGCATCCAAACATCTAGATGGTAAAGCACATGGGGCGCCTTAGTTCTATTAAAATTAAAGCATTATAAACCCCAAAAATGACATCAAAACTGCAGATAAATCTGATAAATAACAAAGGAAAAAGCTACTCCGTATCTTGTGTCATAATTAGGCAATTCTGGTAAAGACTATCCCATTTACACAGTATTGACAAAACTTGAAGAAATAAATAATAAAAAAGTCAAGGAGAAATCCAATCAAACTTAATTGGTAAAACGTCAAAAATAAGGTAAATCCATAGAAAGCTTTAGGATATGATTTTATTGCTGGCAAAATTATCAAAAAATTCCCAGGTAAATATCGCAAATTATCATGATAAAGCCAGAAACAGTGTTCGATAGTTTTATATTCGATAGTTGGATATTCAACAAATTTTTGACAAAGTGTTGCATAAGGCACTCAACTACAAAATTCAAACTCTTTTGCCCAACAAATTGCATGCAATACTTAAAAGCTCGTACTTATCCCAAATTAAGAACCATCTCACTAAATATGTAGAATTGATGTTACCCAAGGCAATTTTAGAACCAATGTAAGGATTAAAGGTTTTTGGAAAGAACTTTAAAATATTTTATGATCAACTAATGCTTTAATTTGAAAAAGCTCTATTGAATTCAGTTCAAGCTTTTTATTAAATGTTATAATTTAAATTGTAAATTTTTGACACAGCAAGGTTTCAGAATTTATCTGTTAACCTCAAATTGAGGATAGTTAAGATTCTCAAATATAAGCTACGAGCTTTTCCAGTTAAATACAAGTTTTTTGCTTACTACTTCTAAGAATTGCCTGTCTCACCCCAAGCGAACGAAGACAGCAATACATCCTTTGGTAATATACACACATCTTGCTTTTCATGATAGTATAGAGACACTGGTTCGGGGTAATTCACTTCAACTCATGAAAAGGTAAAGTTTAAATGCACGTCGGGTAATGTGCCTATAATTTGTTTAAAAATAAAGGTTTTAGTCTTTGTGCCCGTATCGATTTTTAATTATTAACCAGGTCGACAGATGCTATTATTGTGCTGGATCGTCACCTCTCAACTCTCATGAGATACCTTGATTAGAATGTAGGGTAGTGGATTTTGTATTGAAGTGTTCCGTTTGAGTTGGTGGTCTTACTTTTTACTTCAGAGGACAACATTACAAGCAATTTGGCTAAGAGCTGATCCACACCTAACCATTGCATAAGTTCGCTCGCTATGATCAGATAATCCGTGTAATCTCAATTGTTGGCTGATCCATTTTTTTAGGTATGTTAATGCATCGAAAAGTTGCTTTTAATTGAATGCCAGTTTTTTTGCTAAATCATCATGCATGGGATCGTCACAGTTCAGTTTTTGGAGCCTAAGTCTTTTAAATTTCATTTTTAATAATATCATTGATAATGCATAGTACTCCCACGAGTCAAAAACCCTAGATGAATCGGACAATAAAAACGTTTAGCCATCAATTAAGAAGGGCGCTCTAGCGGTCCTGTAAGTTACTATCCGCACTTGGCGATGTCTTTTTTCATAAGAGATTACGAATTGATGAACTTGAAATGTTGTTGAGAGTAACAGTTTATAATGCAAATGATCGTGATTGCCCTAGCTAATCATAATCATTAAATGGGAGATTCACAACGGGCTGTTCATATACTGTTTGCAAAAAAGTTCTTTGGAAATCTCCCATTTTAGATCATTTGCGGGATAATGAACTTTATCTGGCATTTTACTGACTTTGGTCAATATTTATTGCAAGATAGAAGGTTTTGACCCGGATTAATTCCGATAGTGTTTGTATCACGCTTGTAAGACATTCTATAGCATACGCACGACAAATACCACAATTTCACTGCGATCATAAGATCGCAAAGATCATTCTTACGAAACTAGTCGTATCTATACACAGCTAATAATAGAAATTATTTACCGATCGTACTTGACAGTCTATAACTAGGGGTAAATGTTTAGGGAAGGGCAGTATATTTAAAAACCACTGATCGATCTACATACAATAAAATTACTCACCAACTATGACCCATTCAACAAGGACGATCAAGGAATTAAATAATGTATATGTTACATGAAATATGTGAATTTTTTTACCTTTAATCTTGGAAAAGAAATATTAACTCCGCATATATATATATATATATATATATATATATATATATATATATATATATATATATATATATATATACGAAGAACTATATAATTTTTGATTATCCCAACAAATTTGTATGAAGGCTAGACCTTTTTCATTTTGCTTATTCATATATAAACATACAGTATATACGCATATATAATATAGAGAGGATCGATCTCGATCTGTTAACGATGCAACTCTTTATGCATATATTTTTAATTTTATTCTATATAGTCTCGCTGGTACATATATGATGATGAAGGCAAATTTTTTTTTATTTTTATTTATATTAATTATAGGCTAGAGAGCCCAGCCAAATATAAAATTATGATCATTTTGACGGATGATATATGACTTCCGAAGCACAAGATGATCATCATCACATGTATTATATGAAACCGTAAAATGATAATAATTTGCTTGGGTGTGTGAGTGTGTGTGCATAGGATTGTAAGGTGGACGAAATGAAATACAAAATAACTAAATCGCACGGTTATCAAACGATCATAATAACCATAATTTAAATGAAATACCAGGAACCGAATTATTGTATGCATCTCATTTTGCATGTATGTATGAATGTGCGCGATCGCGATCATATAAAACACATATAATGGGCCGCGCGGGAAATTAAATTTAAATTTAAATTAAAAGACTGGTTTTTGTTTTTGTTAAAATTTTGCGGGTAGACAATGTATATATTTATAGAGGGATTTATTAGACTTGGCGGACCGTTTATGGCCGGATATCAACTGTATTATTAAATATTTCGAAGAAATTGTGTGCAACGCTGTACACCATTCCATTGACATTGTCCTCGGCCACAAAAAACAACATTGTTTTAATTTTTTACTTATTATTTTGAAAATATATTTATTTTCTTTTGCATGCACAAGTATATCACGTTTTCAACATAATTTCATTTTTACCTCTTCTTTGTTACCTTCCTTTTCTTCTTATTTATCATCTTATTATTTTCCCCAAGTTTTCCCTTCGACCACCACCTTTCATTATATATATATATATATATATATATATATATATATATATATATATATATATATATATATATATATATATATATATATATATATATATATATATATTTCGCTTATGTTCTTAATTCAACTTTTTATTATTTTTGTGTTCGCGTACTCTCCCAATCCTTTTTGATATGATGATCAAATTGATAAGGCAAAAAAAAAAAGTTCAACAAAAAATACGATCGATTAAAATCTTCTTATTTTCTTGTAAATATTTTTATTTATTTTTTTGTTATTAAATTGTTTTTGCTCAAAAAAAAAAATAAAAACGAAACAAAAGTCTCACTTGATCTTGATCTTAACTGAAAATTAAAAAAAAAATGATGATGATCATGATCGCGCACAGTACAGAAGTAAATTATGATTTTCATTATACAATTTAATCTAAACTCTCTAGATTCCACCTACATAATGTGATCACGTTCCAGATAAAATTAGAAGAAAAAAATGAACGCCAAAAATTGAATCTAATTTTTAAAAAATGTATATTGATCATCATAGACGATCGTCGAAAATTATTATTATTATATTTTTGGTCCGATTCGAAGATAATCATATTAATCAAGACAAGACTAAACATTAAACATAACACTCACACATAGCAAGAGGAAAAAAAAAGAAATTGGACGTTGATGATCATAGAAGTGATCGTAAAACCAAAACATAAAAAAAAATTAATTTAGTTAAGATGAGCTATGATCATCTATCATACGATATTGGCAGCCTGTATTTATTTAGAAATTAATTTTAATTCATTTTTATGAAGTACGGTGCTTCCAAAACACTGTACAATATCATCTGATCTCAAAAAAGACATACATAAAATACGCAAAAATAACGCATTAACATCTCATGTTAGGGTGCGATAATCTTTGTCTTCTGAAATGGATGTGATCGTAAAAGTAAAATAATTTTTTGAGTTTTTTTTTTTACGTATACGATCACAATTTTAAGATAATCGCCGTGCGCATGCAAAAAATTTAAATTAACTTTAATGAGATCCTAAATTATATTCGATCATTATGAGATTTCATGCATGTTACAAAATCGTTTATATTCTCTCGTTTATATAATATAATCTTGTTATCTATGATCACCCCGTTGTAACCACACAGCACAAAACAAAAGATCACATTGGATCTTTATTGTGTAAAACAACAAAATCCAGAATATAAAAAAATTTAATTTAATTGAATTTTTTTTATATATATTTTATTTGCATCCTCTCTCTCTCCCCATCGAAGTTAATTTAATTTTTAATTTTTTTTTTGTAAGGAGTGATCATTAATATTGATCCTCTGAAATTTTAATTGATCATCATCATCATCATGGTTTTATGTTGTAAAAGTTAAAAAATAAAAATAAAAACATAAAGTTGATTGTTATTACATTGTTACGATCAATGTTTTAGAGTTATACGATCATGATGATCATCGAATTGAAATTGATCAGGTTGTTGATCGATCGATCGATTATTATTATTGTTTTAATTTTTTTTTGTTCATTAAATTGTAATTGATCTTGATCTTCATTTTATATCTTTCGTCTATATCGATCTCTCTCACTTCATTTATATTCGAATCGATCGTTAAATATTAATATCTTTGCTATTTTCTTTTTTTAAAAACTCGAAACGTTTTGTGTGATTTATCATTTATATACACACAAACATCGATAATCATACGATTTATGTTGGTATAGGAGCCATATAGAAAAAAAAAGCAGTGAAGAGGATCACGTTAATTGGAAATTAATTTAATTATTATTGTTTTTTAATTGTATTTGAATAAGATTAGACAACAACAATAACAACAAAATTAAAAATTTTAAATTTTTGGCGTCTCGGCCGTCGTGTACCAATATACCGATTACATGAATTATCACATTTTACAGATGATTATATAGATTTGGAAAAAAGTGTTAAAATTTTGTGAATGATTGAATGAGTGGATAGGTAATTATATGGCTCTGACCTGTGGTGTTTGGTCGAAATAATTAAAAATTCATTTAAAGATCATAGATCAAATATGATGATGACAGGTTTAACTGTTTGCGCACTAAAAATTATTGACTGAATTATATTTGTGGTGAAATAATTGAATGTTTTAAATTGTTTAAAAACTAATCACTTTTTTTAAAGCTCACATTTATTAAATTTCAAATAAGCTCACCGGTTCTAAAGCGTAAACGTCTAATATAATTTTTAGTTTCAGAAATTATTTAAAAGCTCAACTTCATTTGTGTGCATCATATATTCTCAAAACTTCTTTTTCCCAATTTTTCTGAAAGAACGTCTGCTGGATTGAATCAACTTGCACAATTGGTATTTTGCTAACACAGATCTTCTCCGGGTTATTACTAGTCTTCTGGCTTAGTAACTGCTTTGTGTTACTGTGTTTTGATATTTGTTATTGTTTGGCTTGAAAAACTTTAATAGTCATCAAAATCATCGTTTTTTGACTCCAAACCATACAGTAGTTCCAATTTTACACACGAAAAAAATATTTGCGCCTCGGTATTGCATGACAGGATAGGGGTATTGCAATCTGGTAATTCATAACTCATGGTATTTCAAATGTCATCTAGTTTTGCATCTAGATACGTAATTCCGTGTACCCAAGGTGGTTTACCTTCAAAACGAACTTGTTAGCTTGTTGGACACCGATATTTATATTTAGTTGTTTCTTTTCCGTTATTGGTTAGCCCACACTCCGGGTAGTTTTGGAATAGTTAGTGTGCTTTTGACTAGTCAAGTCATATGGACTTGGTATAGAAAGCTGGAAGAGTTTATTTGGTATGCCGTTTTTTGTAGTTTACAACCTGCACCGTGTTCCAGTGATCCGCAAGCAAATGTCTCCATCAAAACATTAAGTTTAAGTGTAGTAAAGTGGATTGAATACCGTCACTCCATTAACCGAGTTAGATATACTGAAAAACGCAAACTTGGACATGCTAAAGCCGCAGTAGCATGTGAGGAAGAGTTGCTGCCAAAAATCGAAATATACCGATATTTACTGCGAAATATAACGATTTTTCATTATTTCAAGACCTATTTTCGTCATTGGTGCATAACAAATTTCAGTATTTGAAGAAGTTGATACGCGATGCTTTTGCGAATTTATTACGACATATTCCAGTCACTTCGGCTAATTAATCGAAGAGGCTTGAAGGCAATGAGTGCAAGTTGAGCATAAAGTTGAGAGATGGGATCAATGATTAATTTATAAATGATTAATTCTGCAAAAGCTAGATGAAGACACACGAAGGCAAAGGGCGATTAAAAGCGTGGTGCTTTGGAAGTACGTTAGCACACTCAGCTAAAAATATTAGCACACTCTAAGACAAGTTACGGATGTCCGTTGGGTGCAAAGGTTTACATAAACATCACGAGTACTCGGAAAACCACGACCTTAGTTGATCAAAAACACGAGAATTTGTCGCTAGCGCTTGTGTTTGTTTTAATTCCTTTTTTTGCCAGAAACACTAATCACGCAGAAGTGAAAAGTTAAGCTAAAAGTCAACCGTAAGACACGTTTGGCATTGATCAGTGGTACCGGATTTTACTTGTCATACAGGATCGAAAGATTCCTTAATTATACAACCACGCATGAATAAACTGCAAATACCTTGCCAAAACTGTCAAATTCCAATCACGAGCATAGCGTCAAATGCTCCAACAAAAGGTTGCTTACTTTCAAATCACGATTAAATTCAAACTTTATCAGAGATGGAGAAGTTCTTTTTGGATAAATAAGCGTCAATGCTACCAAGGCTAAGCTTTGAAATCGTCAACAGCTGGATCGAGCTGAAATCAATTTAAATCGTCGATCATTTTGAACATTAATGTTGTGATATCTACATTATTTTAGAAGCAATCAATTAATTAAAATTCTACAACACGGACAGCCCCCAGGACCCAACTGCCTCATTGCACAGAACACAGCAATTTGAATGGCTTATTTCAGGAGGTAAGATATAACTCATAAAGAGTGGACAACATTACAAATTGAGTTGAACATCGATGAAACCTTACGCAAGTTTTGGGAGGTGGAAGAGCTTTATCGTAAAACTACGTTTTGTTCGAGGTGTCCAACGACTAGAAACCTCGCTTCAATAAGCTACTTCGCGCTTTCACACTGTGAAATCAGAACTACAATTGCACGTATAGTTCAACGTAATGCATATAAATAATTTATGAAGAAATACCAGCAGCTCAATCATATGACAGAAATTCAACATGAGCATCCCGAATTCACCACTGAGCCCTTCTAGTTGCCACACCATCCAATAGTCAAACCAAATAATATAACCACCAAAATTTTGCTTACACACAGTAGCCGCATAACCGCAGATATCCGACGCATGTTTAGATTCCTATCGACCCACGTGATTATGATTACAAACGAATGGTGTGATGTGAATATCGCTACATCTTTCTAGCGGCACGAGTACTCCAACAGCTGGGATCAGACTCAATAACTGGATATCCACGTGGATATAGCTTGGTACACTATTCGAAATGACTTCAAGCTTCGTAGAGAGATGCCGAAATAGTGCTGCATTGGCTATCCAAAAACGCATAGAGATGAAGGGTTTACATCTCAAATCGAACAACACAAATACTAGACTTGATGCCTACCACGAAATGGTGATATGTATCATCCTCAGATAATCCAGCTAATATTGCATCTCGGGGTTGCATTTTAAGGGATCTAGTGACAAATTCGCTTTGGTGGAATGGACCCTAAAAGGCCTAATAATATATGGCCACAGATACAGTATTTCAATGCAAGAAGGCTGGAAAAGAACGCACTCCTCTCGAAGAACGCACTCCTTTCGTACACAACTATGGGGATACTAGGATTGCGGTTTGTCAGCTTCAAATGTAAAAAATCCAAAACACGGAGGTTCAAGGGAGTACAATAATGGCTGCAGAGTTCGAATGGATGGCTTTGCAAAACAGTGCAGCAACAACACTTTGTTCACTATACGTGTTGGAGGACGTATAAAGAATGCAGACTGCTCATACAACCAGAAACACCTAAAAATTCTATCTAACCATCATATCTTAAGTAGAGTGATACTAACTTATTTTCACTATAACATATATCTCCATCCTAGACTCTTACTTTCCCATCTATCCCAAAAATCATTCTGGATTTTACTAATTACTGCTTATTAATTTTCGTAGGCTTAGTCCTCATCCTGTCGAAAGGGTAAACGGTCGAAAAGGGTAACCCCAAATCGAATAGATAATACCTGCAAAATCTTTCACGCTTGCTGGAGTTAAATGGCACCAGCAATTGGAATAGATACAAACACTTTTAGCCGCACTCAAGCGGTTCGTCAGCCCGTCAAGCCTGCCAATCACAATATCATATGACAACGGAAAAAATTGCATATAGGTGCAAAGAGAAGACTAAGTCTTGGAAATGCATCAGTGATTAATTGCAGAACAGAACGAGGAATTGAGTGAAAGACCGCTGCCAGGAAAACTTATAAAACGGAGATTGCTTTGCTTTCTTTACTTAACAACGAGGTTTAAGATTGGCAACGTTTAACTGTATACAATTTTAATTTCTTATTATTATTACCGTAATATATCATTGAACAAAAATCAGAATAACACTTAGTAGGTACGAGAAAAATAATGAATGGAAAAATAATAAGATGGAAATTGCAATGAAACGCACTCTTCTTCTATAAGCCATTTCGAAAAAAAAAAAAAAACTTCACATGTGTATATATATTTTACTGTGTCTTTCGGAATTTTGTGTTGTTGTTGGTAAACCACATTAAACAGTAAACAGTAAACCACATTTATAGAAATCTTGACTCGCGAAAAATAAATAAAAATACGCGAGATTTAAAGATCGCGATTAAAACATTTAAAATTTATTTATTTTTTTTTTGTACTATATGTTTGGTTCAATGTGTTGCCTTCAACAACGTTTATATATAATAACGATCGATCGGGTGCGGTATGAGTTTTTTCTGGGGTGCATATAGTCGAAACAAAAAAAAACATTTTCCCGCAAAACTGCTTATATGTAAACAAACCACCTGTGATTCCAATTAATCAATCATATATAACCGTCATATATATATGTATATGATTGGAAAATTTCGTTTGATTATATGGAAAACCGCAACCAAAGTAATTAGTCAGGTTGTTTACGATTTTATTTATTGATTGAATGGGGGTGCGCCCAGCACATTGTGTGGTTTAATACTTTCGATTTATAACATGTTGTATGTGTGTGTGTATGCATATATGATTTATATCGTCGTTTGAAAATGAATTAAAATGTAAATTCCGTTAAAAAAATTTATTAGAAAGGGTTCACTACGAGTATATCGATGAGGATGTGGTTTTTTAATCGAACATACTCGCATGTAAGTCGGTGACTTTCTCACAAATTGGTAATAATAAATGTATATATAGTTTGTCTGTGACCCAAAAGACAATTTATATATACACACACACGCACACGTATACAAACAAAAAAAAACGAGAATCTCATTAGCTCGATCAGAAAGCACGAAGATCGCCTATCTAATTGCTAAATGATCACCATAGTTTTATGTTTGTTTGCTTATGTAGATTTTTGCATCAAATAATTCAAGGACAAGCAGCGAATATCGCGTGCTACCCTCTCTTTTATACGAAAAAAAAATTTCTTTGGTGCTTTTTATAGTTACTTTTTTTTGTTTGGTTTTTGGTATGGTTTGAATTGAAATTGGAATATTACTTGAGGGCAATTACTGTCCAAATTCACGCTTCTTATAATTTTTTTTTTTTACATTTTTTTTCGCGTATATAGAAGGTAAAACAGTATGTATATATATAAAAAAAAATGTGTACATTGCGTTCTGCCACCTGGAATTTGGGTTGAGTATATTAACGATGGATTAAATAATTTTCTCGCATTAACTTTTCATTTATTTATTTTTTATTTTTTTGGTAGGCAATTAAGATTCTTACAAGTGTATTGTACGGTACTTAAGGTAGTTTTACAAAATATAATTAATTATGATGGAATAAATATAGGGAACTTAAGTACGGAGTCAGGCGCGTAAACGTTTCACGATAAACTTTAAACAAAAAAAAAATACGGACAATGCGATGACATACGGTCAAAAATTGTACTAAATATTTTTTATAATGAACTTGTTATAAACTTTTGACTATTCAGTGGGATCATACTACTTGGGCTATGTATATCTATTGTATAGCGTCAGTATCAATTCCTGCAGAGGCTTCTTTCCACTGAAAGGGTTAGAGGCGGTGATGTCACAAGATCAACTGCAGTTACTTCAATTAAGCGCACTTCGGCATTAGCAGTTGCGGAGAGCATGAAGTGCCGTTCTCCATTTTATTTTAATTTTGGTCTGGGTCGAACGCAGCTAGTGAAACATTTTATTGATGTGGGACACGCTAAACCAATCAAACAACTTCCAGACGAGAGGTCGAGAGATAAGAAAGCATTTACTGTTTCCGACAGACCACTATACCAATTCACGGCAATGCCTTTCGGACTCTGCTATGCTCCAAAGACTATGTGTCGTCTTATACATCAGATCCTTATGATCATGCATCTTGATGGTTCGCTAAGCTTCTGAGACGTTCGTCGTGCATTTAGAAATCCGCTATATTTGGTGCATTGTTGCGCAGATAGTATACTTAAGGTAGATTCTTCCAAACTCTCTGCCTACTCTTCCTACCCTATCCCTAAAAATGTGAAACTACTCAGAAGGTTATTGGGTATGTCAGGTTAGTACCGACGGTTCATTCATCGTAACACAACTTACCAATTTGTTGAAGAAAAACCGGAAGTTTGAGTGGAATGATATGGCTTATGAATCTTTTGACAAGTTAAAGATCTCCTTTTTCTGATTGGAATTAGCATTTCTAAATTTAGTGTGATGCGTCCAGGACTGGTATGGGAGCAGTAATATTTCAAAAGTCAATCTAATCCCAATATCCAATCCAATTTGCAAATCAAGCAGTAGTCCTTAACCATGAATATCCATTGTACACGGTCAGTATTGCATAATGTGACACAATATAAAAGTACTGGCCATTCCCCTTACTTTATTGTGTTGATGGAACACATTATCCAGTTGCTTCGGCAAGTACATAACTTAGATGACAAGGAGGTTCAGTTATTTAATGACGACAAATTAACTATTGCTCCAAAAATTGTATTAGGTAGCCTACGCAAACAACAACACAAAAGATCGCAATATAAAATTATGTCTGCTGGTCAGCAGGTATATGTAAGAAATTTCTTTCAAAGTGCCACAGCTCAATAATTGTCAACAAAACTTGCCCCACATAGCATTGTCAAACTAATAGGCGCAACAATGGTGATAAACTCCGAGGTTTATTGAGATTTATTTTAACCTCGAGGTGACAACCGGCACTAACACCTTGATTCCGTTACAATATATATATATATATATATATATATATATATATATATATATATAAATATATATATATATATATATATATATATATATATATATATATATATATATATATATATATATATATATATATATATATATATATATATATATTATATATATATATATATATATATATATATATATATATATATATATCATAAAATTTCTGTATGTTATAATACAAATCTGTTGCTATAAATTTGGTTTGAATAAACATCAGTCGTTTTTAGTTTCATCCAAATTTTGGCTTTAATTAATTTTAATGAACTTGTGGAAGCGGCCAGATTGGACCTTTCATTGTAAGTTACAAATGGTTGCATAATATTTTTAAACATTTCAATTAAAAGCCGTTTGCCATATACATTTTGCTTTATCATGTATCACTGATTTATAGTTTTGCCTAAATGTTGGCTATAGTTTGATATTTGAGATACTGAAAATAGTTATAGCAGTATTTGTGAGATAACTGATTCCAAAATACAAAAAACCCAAAAACAATTTTTTGTAATTACCATAATCTTTCTATGAGTTGTCCTCAAGTTTTTGTTACTTGTTTTTATTTTCGCCTAAAAGTAGGCTACAACTTTTATCGTTCTATGGAAATTATCGGATCGTTTATAAAAGGCACATAAAACCTTTTAAATAATAACCAGGATATCTCTATTTTTGCTTTAATTTAGTCTAACTTTGCATCAAATATTTTTATTTTACGCCCCAATTTCGGCATTTGTCTGATTATTTTGAAAATTGTAATTACAGTCCGGTACAGATGACAGGCCATACCCTTTTCTGAAGCCTTGCAAATGTTTAAAACAATTACCATCATATTTTTCTATACAGACTTCAAGTTTTAAACATGAGGACTTTGTCGACATTTCAGTGAAAATTTTTTTTAGAGGTTTTTGCTCAATTAGGGTCTTAAGTTTTGAAAATATATATACTAGTTTTTGCTTTAAAATTAACTTTAATAAACATCTTTTACAATGGGTAATACTATCAAAAGGTTTAAAAAATCTTTAAATTAACTGTTGCCATAATATTTCTGGCTATGGCTTTAAATTTTTCGTATCATGATTTTCATTTCATTAAAATTCTGACATTCTTTTGTTCTCCGATTGGCATGGCTGTTCATGATAAGACACTCAAATTTTAATATAAAAGTTGCTTTAATATTTCTAAACAATTCTAATGAAAGTTTTGTTGCTATGCATTTTTCGTTTTACTAATCATCTCGTGTTCAGCACCAACTTCGGCTACAATTTGTATTTTGTTTTATCAGAATAAAACAAAATACAAATTGTATTGTATACAAATTGTTGGGATGGCCAACACAAAAACTTTGATTTCAAAAGTCCTAACCCATCTGTAAATTAGTTTCCATAATATTACTATCCTCTTCTTTAGCTTTTCCCACAAGTGATATAAATTGATTTATCTGGATATTAATCCAATTATAATGAACGAATAAAGTGTGATTGTGGCCCGATTGGGATTGTGAACATATATATACCTATTTTAAGCTCTTAAAATCAACATAAATTAGTTGCCATAATTTCTTTGAAACATTGCTTGTTTTAATTTC
This sequence comes from Tipula confusa, assembly GCA_963556175.1. NCBI lineage: Eukaryota > Metazoa > Arthropoda > Insecta > Diptera > Tipulidae > Tipula > Tipula confusa. The sequence goes on along the minus strand of OY744475.1, from coordinate 57,761,854 downwards.
GCTCAAATGTTTGGTTATAATTTGTATTTGGATTAATCTGAAAACTGTGTAGCTACCCGAATGGAATACCGATATTTCAATCCTTGTAATAGCCTTCAACTAAAAACCACCAAATCTTTCAGACTGCCATAATATATTTATACACTTTAACTAAACATTTGTTGCTATACATTTTAGCTTACTTTAGTTTCTGCCATCATCAATATATTGTGTAACCCTAAATTTCCTGGCTTCGGCTTTATGAAGGTTTTTGACCCGTGTTTTAATATAATTAATTTTTGAAGCTACGGAAGCTATAATTTTCCTTTTACTTACCTATTAGAAGTGCTTATCATATAACAATGTGTCGTATTAATCAATTATAGACATTTGATATTGAGTAACACAAAGAATAATTTGTATAATTCAATACCTATCTATAGACAGGGCATTGCTCTTAGCGGTTGGAAATTTTCTTAAGGCAAAAGAAAGTTACTAAATTCATTGGCACTCAAATAAGATACAATATAAAGTATCAAGTTTGCGGTCAAGAAATCTAAATACTTCTCTTTAATATTGGACTGTTCTTCTGATGCTGGCCCTATAGATCAAATTTCCATTATTATTCGTTTTGTAATACAAAAAACTGATTGCTTAAACCAAAATTTTAATTCTTTAAATTTACAAATCACATATACTATCCAAATGACCACATGAGCCAGTTATTGAACATAAAAGGAAATTACAGCGTTTTGGCTACCGGAGATTTTAATCAATTCCTCTATTCATTTACACTGCTTCTGCATCACCTCATAGGCGTTAGATCAAGAGGTAGAGAGGTTTTTATTCCTTAGGCATAATCCTATAAAACAATCTTTGTTCTATATTATCTTATATTTAACACTCAATATAATATATCTACATATTTTTTTTAAATTAAGATAAAATCGCGAAATTATTTGCGCAAATTTAAACAAACATATATGTCAAATCCACCGCACCATAAACTCAAAATACCATTAATAAAATGTACGAGTGCGTTAATATGATATCAATACATTATATATACCACCAATTAAACACTTGAATAGCCTATATTTTGTTGAATTGAATAATGCGCCAAAACCCTGTATCGTTAATTTAAGTGCGAATTTATTTCAAATTCAAGGAATCACAACTGCCAAGTTTTTCTGTAGAAATTTGTTATCAGTAGTATAAAGTATGCAACAAAATTTTAAATATACAAATCCAGTGGCCATAATACGACACAAAATTCGCACATCAAATATTTGTTTAAATTTACTTAAATTTTATAACTTTTTTTTGATAAAAGCTTTTAACATTTTCAATTTGTTTGCCATTTAATTTTTTTAATTTTTTAGCAATAAATCAAATAAAAATCACCTTGAACTTTAAAATGTAAGCGTTTTTTATAAGCTTTGTGATTTTTATAGTTTATCAAATGTTAGTTATGAGAAAATATTGGCAGATATTTTGATACTTTACAAATTGATAAAATTAAAATTTTATCAGCAATGATCAATTTGTTCAATGTTTAAAATTGAAACATACTTCCATTAATTTTAAATTAAAGTTTTTCTAAATTATCGAAAGCTCATCCATTATTGAAATATGCCAAAACGTCGTAAGCTTTTTTATTGTTATAAAATAAGTTTTAAAATTCAGATGTTTAAACCTATTTTGTTAATAATCTGCTAATGGTTTTATATATATTTATACTATTGCCACAGATAAATATATCAGATAAACATCTTGTATGGCTAAAGTTTATACAAGTAAATTCATACTACGGAAATTAATGCAACCAAAATCTAACAAAACGAAAAATAGATGTACATATAAAAACGCATATTTACATCCTTTTGTTTTTTTTCCACACGATTATTATAAAAATTAAAACAAAAATTTTCATGTTTTTCGTTTATTTTGGTTTTATTTTTTGTTTTATTTTTTTTTACAATCAAATAGGCGTGGGTGTAAATTTTTTTTTTCGTTTGGTAAGATTTCGGTTGCCTTAATTAGGGTAGAATGAATTTACTTGTGTACATTTTAGCCATACAAGTTGTTCATCTAGTATAATCATCTGTGCTATTAAGAGAAAACTTTTCATTGAAATTTTATATTAAAGTTTTACTAACTAAATGTAGTTTATGGTATCTAACTAATTATTTTTTGTCTAACTTAATAGATAGTAATATTTAAAAGATTTTACAAAATATCAAACTATAATGAATATCGATAAAAAAAATTACAAAAATTAAATCAATGTGAAAGAAATTATTTGAGATAAAACGTTTTTATGGTAGGCGACAAAAGAGGTTTAAATTATCAAATTTAAAAAACGTTAAAATATTTTCAAAATTTCTTTAATTTTAAAATTGAATTTAACCTTTTTTTTAATATTAAAAATATATTGGTTGATTTTAAACTAATACTTTAAAATTAATATAAATTAGATTTTAAAATAATTGATTAAATATTACAAATCAATTGGATTAACCGTTTTATAACAAATACGTCCGGCCCCAGAAAGGATTGCACGGCGGAATATAAAAAAACATTTTCAGGACTTTTCAAATGAAACAAAAAGATTTAAGGGTTTCATTTAGTTTGACATTTTATTGGGATTTTTATAACTTTTACGAGACGCTGCAACTTCAAAAATTTTTTAATTCCTCGATTGATTGCAACATTTATTTAGCTAAAATAGGTAAATAATGATTTGGAATCATGTATTTAAATCGTGCTTATGTTTAAATCTGTGACATAATTTAAACATAATTTTTAAAAGACACTTACGAATAAACGATAATTTAAGAAGCTTTTGCATTTACTTAATCAGAATTAACCTAATATAAAAATACTGCAATGAAGCGGAAACTAACATTTTTAGTATAGAATGTTAGTGGCTCAGTTCCTTAGGTGAGTGGTATGGTACACTTTATTTTTTCCAAATGTAATTAATGATTCATTGGTAAAATGTGTTTCTGATATAAAGCTGATGTTGCAGAAACTCATTAATGTTCCAGCATAATATTTTAAAATACTTGCACATTTCTTTGTTTAGGTATAGTCCTTTGTGTTGCTTTACTCAAGCCGTTATAACCGTGCTTCAAACAAATTATGCTTATTTAGTATCATTTGGAGCAAAACTAAAATTTAAAGTAAGGCGGTGTCCAATGAAAAGCTTTTAATATAAAACAACATTTAGCAAGTACTTAACATAAAGAAATAAAAAATCGAGCGAAGTAAAGAAATCCACTGAAAAGTTTCTTGGAGGATCGTCTAGCCACGATAAAAATAACCAGTTTGCGCACACAATCTATGGCTGCAATGTTGCTGTGGTTATCCCATTATTTAAAATGCAAAAACGAAAAATAATTTTTTTTTTTAAATATATACGCAATGCAAAGTTCCATCGGAAAAAACTATATACAAAGCCAGCTTTGGCAACATTAAGTTTAGCGCCAAAAATCAATTTTTATGGATATCAATTGACAAGACCACTGATTCTGACTAGTGTGAAGTTTATGACAAAAATAATTGACAAAAAACCTTACAACAGTCAAAAAGTGTAAATGATATCTAACAAAATCCAATCAGAAAATGGCCATGTTTTTGTCAATTTTTCTTTTGACAAAACATTTGTACTATGAAAATATTATAAATACGAGTATAGATTCAACTAATTTTATTGTTAAACTGTTGTATTGCGTTAACATGTAAAAACGTTATCGATTTTAAAATGTCTTTTAACAAAATTTGTGAAGTGGACGTATAAAGGTCAATAACAGGGCATCGGTATAGATGTCCACCTAAATCTGAATTAGCCATCAAATTAGTAAGGATAGAATTGACGGATTGAAGAATTTAAGGGATTTATAGATCTGACTATGCACTAGTGTTCGGAAGGCTTCTATAAATATTTGTGCCAAACGATGTATCAGCATGACCCTCTGGGGCTAAGATATTAATTTTAACAAATTTTGCTTTAACAAAAAAGTGTAGGTGGAGGTAGATGGCCATTAACAAGTAATCGTAGAGATAGGTACGCAGATCTGACTATGCTATGGTGTTCAGTAGGCTTTTTTGAAAATTTAGTATTAAACGATGTATTAGCGCGACCCTCTGGGGCTGAGATTTTAGTTTTAACAAATTTGGTTTAACAAAAAACTGTAGGTGGAGGTTGATGGCCATTAACAAATAATCGTAGAGATAGGTACGCAGATCTGACTATGCCATGGTGTTCAGTAGGCTTTTTTGAAAATTTGGTACTAAACGATGTATTAGCGCGACCCTCTGGGGCTGAGATTTTAATTTTAACAAATTTGGTTTAACAAATAAGTGTAGGTGGAGGTTGATGGCCATTAACCTCCACCTACACTTTTTTGTTAAAGCAAGATATGTTAAACCCCAGAGGGTCGCTCTAATACATCGTTTGGCACCAAATTTTCAAAGAAGCCTATTGAACACATAGCATATTCAGATCTGGGTACCTATCTCTACGATTACTTAAAGTTAAAGTCAAATTTGTTATAAAACCTCATCCCCTGGAAATACACAATATTTCGATTAGATGTAAGCCTCAATTTTTTGTGAACAAATGACAAAATGTCAAAACCTCCCTTGAAATAATGAAATCTGGTACCAGTAAAACGTAGAATTAAAGTAAAAAACAAATAAATAACACTTTGTTTTGCCTCACGGTTAGTTACGAGCACAGGTTCTTCATCATCACTGTCATCGGATTCCACCAATGTTTGATATTTTAATTTGATTGTTGCTACAATTGAGTATGATTAGTAATTTTTTTTTTATCTGTCCCAATTAAACGAAATATTGTCCCGAAAAAGCGAAATAAATTTGTGTTATTTGCTTGGTTTTGTTTGCATTCATTAGAATTTTTCACAATTAAGCGGCTGCCCCGATTAACCGGTGTTCCAATTAAGCGGAATCGACTATACATAGTTCTATAATAACGAAAAACATAATGAAAAACATTAATAACAAAACGTACTGATCATCAATCTTATTGGAGTTTGTCGAAAGTGTAGTGTTGCCCGCTACACTTTTTGGCTGTTGTAAGTTTTTGTCATTTTGTCATAAACTTCACGCTAACTGATTCTGGGAGGTTTCTAAAGTTTTTCTACAAGCTCCCTCAAAAATGGCAATATTTACCGAGCAAATCGCGCAGTGTTTAAAGCTGCAGTGTTTGGGTCGGGAGGTACTGGGTTTGAAAAGTCCACTTTCTCTTAAATGTTATTCTTCACAATCAATTTATCAATTTTGGGGGTATATATATATATATATATATATATATATATATATATATATATATATATATATATATATATATATATATATATATATATATATATATATATATATATATATATATATATATATATATATATATATATATATATATATATATATATATATATATATATATATATATATATATATATATATATATATATATATATAAATTGTGTGTGTGTGTGTGCATTAATATTTTACGATTATATTTAAAGACAATTTAATTGAATTAAATTTTTTTGTAATAAAACTTAAACATTAATTTCGACCGCCCTCCATATTTTTTTTTCGTTCATCTTTAGCATCACATCGCAACAATATTTCAAAATAACCAAAAAACTATCGAATTAATTCAATTTAATTAATTAATTAATTATCTTATAAATTATTGTGTTTTATTTGTTGTTTTTTTTTTATTTATTTAAAATCAATAAAAAATTAATTTATACAATTAGAATTTATTTCAATATAAGAAAATTAAATACAATCGCGGACCGCGCCGCGTATATGATCAACGAACATCTGTTATCCCCGCTCAAACCATATGTCCAGATGCAATTTCCGAATTTTTAATTTTTTTAATTTTGTATTTTGTACTAAACAAATTGTCGAGTTAATTTTAATTTAACTATTTGGTTGACTAATTTATTAACAAAACAAAAACTGTCAATTTGAAGGTCGTGATGGTACTTTAAACGTGAGTTTTAATTTCAACTCAACCTTATATATATAATATATATATATATATATATATATATATATATATATATATATATATATATATATATATATATATATATATATAACTACTAATCCACCTGTTGAAGAAAAACTATCTTATCGACACTACATTAAAGCTTTTAATTAAGTTTCGGAAACAAACCTGGGTTTCGTATTTACATTTCCTATTTTCAGGTATTTGGAACTTCTCATTTTTATATTACTATTAATATTTACTCTCAATTATATTTAAGCTGCAAGTATATACGAGGAGGTCCCAGAAGTACTCAATCTGGCAGAAAAAAACACAACAAATTTATTTATTTCTCTGCTTAGTCTTCTTGTAGCTCAATACACTATTCCTCCTATTTCCAATAGATTTGATATCTTGTTTATTGTGAGAAGAGATTCCAACCTCTACAATTTTGGTAAACTTTTTACCACCCAGCCATTTTTTCAAGTTTGAAAACAGAAAATAGCCCCAAAGGACAACCTTACAATCATTTGTATTCATGCTCCTACTGATTTAAGCGAACCATAAGATAAAACCTCATTTTACAACAACTTGGATGATCTGATGGAATTCTTACCGGAGCACGACTTCAAAATAGTGATTGGTGCCTTTAATGCTAGAGCTGGCAAAAATCTGACTGACTTATGTGAATATATAGTCCGCTCTCCCGACATGGTCTAGCGACCGATAATGAGCAAATAATGATATCCATAACTTTTCCGAATGAACTCCAATTGTTCGTTCCAATTGTTTCGTAAACTTTTCGCAAAACGAAAGTTTAAAACAAGTAGTGCCATCTCTTGTTGGGCACATGTTCTTATGTCCTCGCATATTAAGATTTAAAACCGAAAAATGTTTGAGCTATCGCAAACCACATAGAAATCAGATCGTTTCGACCAAGTAGCCTCCAATGTAACGAAACACACATCTGTTTGTGCTTTTTTGTTGTTTTTGTTGTTTATAATAATAAACAGAAATCCATAATCCAATAAAGACCAATAATTTTTTTTTCATTCGCATTTAAGTTTGAAGTAGAACTTAACAAAAATAAATACAATTGATAACAATCTTGTTTCTCACCTTTAAAAATTGGTTTGAAAGAAAAATGCATCGTTTTCCTGTTTCTTCTTCTTCATATCGGCTAACAGCAACAAAAATCTTTTCTTGTATAGTTTGTGATAAATTTTTTATTTTTTTTTGTCTTGTTTGGATAACACATTTGGATTCTTCAAGATTTTTTTTTGTATTCATATCGTCTTAAGTGTGTACGGGGACTCAATGGATTTAATGTGCGGTCAGACATACAATTTCTAATTGGCATTTAATGATCACTTTATTTCATGATTTTTTCCTATTTGAGTTTTTTTTACATTACCTTATTTAGGTTGGCGAAAAACCAGCAGCATATTGTTTTATTAGGTAACAGATTTAGTAAATTTCTAAATGAGCATATTATCCTTAGAATTCAACCGCAGCCTCTTTGGCTTGTCGTAAAAGGCGACTAAACAAAGGTTGGATCGATTATGCAAACCCACACTTATGATGACACGCAGTTTAGGATTGGTGCAGCTATACGTGCAACTATATTAGCCGTGAAATATCGCTTGAAAATCGTTGCTCTCCAAGAAACTCGATGGCAAAATTGTGGAGGCCATGAGCCCCAAAGCTATACTGCTTCACAGTGGAGATAACCTCAATAATCATGGTATTGGTTTTCTTTTCAGGCCCAGATGAAAAAGGCTGTTTTATTTCAAAGCAGTTGATAATTGTAAGTGTAAGCTAAGTTTACGCATGCGACTAGTCAACCTGCCAATTATTTGTTCCCACTGATGTAAGCCAACCCAAAGATAAAGACTCATTTTACAACAATTTGGATGATCTGATGGGACCAATACCGAGCACGACACTAGAATTTGGTTGATGACATTAATTCTAGAGCTGGCGAAAATCAAACTAACTTATGTGAAAATATAGGTCAGTATTCCCGACACGATCAAACGACCGATAATATGGAAATAATGAGTACAACATTCAAGCAATCGTGCACAGGTCATGGTGGCTAACATATTATTTTCTTATAAAAATATCCACTTGAAAACGTGGACACACCGCCACGTAAGACGTTCCGCAGTCAAATTGTCCAAGCGTTAATTACTAAGCAAAGGTCTTGGGTCGTCCAAGATGTGAGATCATATCGGTTGGTTTCCAAATTTGTAGGAAGTGATCATCAATTGGTCACTGCAGAGCAAAGATGGCAGTTTTCGTACAAGTCAGAAATCACAGGTAAAAGTAGCTTACGTTTCAACTGTGAAAGTCTGATAAACGAAGGTGAGAAAGCACAATATCAGAACCTTGTTAGCAATAGCATTATGGCATTATGGTAAAAATTAAACTCAAAAATGATTGGTTTGATTTGTAGGAGTGTCGGCTTGCTGCTGAGCAACAAAATATATAGCCTATACAAGTGCGAATGGGTTTTACAATCGCAAGAAAAAGACGAAAAAAGCGTGACTGGTGAAAGGCTGAAGTCTTAAGAGTACAACAACTCTCACAATGATGTGTCAAAGTTTAGAGCAAGCTATCAGGAGTTTTTGCAATTAGCTTGATGAGGTACGGACCAGCAATAGTTTGTAAAAACCGTATATTAATATTATTATTCTTTAAATACAGTCGCGAATGGTTTTTCCTGTTCTGCTTCTACAAACAATCTTTTGGCAGCATACAAACCAGCCTAGTAAGTTCAAAATCTAAAATCACAACACTGAAGCAAATAACGGTACCACGATAGAAGTATTGCGGAGCCCTATTTGTGATGCCCTGGAAATTGAAAATACGTATATATTTACTTGGTCTGATTCTAACATTGCTAAGTTGGTTAATCGAAGTCCCTAAAAATGGAACTGTACTTGATTGCAAATAGAACTTCCAGAATACTTGACATACTAAGTACCTTCCAAAAAATGAAGATATGTACGTTTAAAAAGTAATCCAGCTGATCTTCCGTCAAACAGCATATCGACACTTCTATCTTATAGAGTCTTCTATAACAGAGTATTTATGATGAAAGGGTTCTTTATAGCTCGCTAAATCAGAACATCATTGGCCAGACAAAATTAATACCAATCAATTTAGAACAGAAGAGTACACACAATGTACAATGTACAACGCACAATATTATCGATTTACCAATCAGTGTCCTGGCATCAGTACGATGCCTATCCCACTACGATAAAATACAAGAAAGCTAAAGAATAATGTCTAAGATGGGAACAAATGTCAGAATTTAAGGAAGATATAATACGAATCAAAGATGATACCAATTCAAGCAAGAGTAGATTAAGTATGATTTGTACCGAATAGATAATTAAACAAACAACACTATACGTTTCAAAATGCTTCAGGATGAAGCTGTCAACGACGCCAAAATAAATGGGTTAACTGCCTAGTCCAACCGACCAAACCTTTCCAAAATGTAGGGATCGATTATGCAGGAGCAATATTTACCGGCTCAAAAAAAAGGGAGAGGCTCAAGAAAGATTAAGTTATACATTTACCTTTTTATATATATGGCAACCAAGGCCATTTATCTAGAGCTCATTAAAAATTTAACGACTTAGAGATCAATTTGCATTTATGATACCTTCATCAACTCCACATGGGTGGAGGCTGTCATTAAACCCTCGAAGAATCACCTAAAAAAAGTAATTTATCGATGCAGCATTTACGTTCGAGGAGATGTCGATACTTTTATGCCAAATAGAGGCCATTGTCCAGGCCTCTTGTACCTTTAATAGATGATCCAAATAATCAGGTCTACAATCTGGGCAAGCACCGACATCAATGATAGGGGTGAGTACTTATTTGATTACTTATTGGGGACTAACTTTGCAGTGTGTAATGTAGGGCAGGAGCCCACTAATATTATCAGTAATAGGCAGGAGGTACTGGATGTTACCTTTGCATCAGACTCCATTATACATATGGTCAAAGAATGGAGAGTGGCGAAGGAACTCTACTTTTCGGACCACCGGTACGTGATGTTGCGCTCTTCTTCTGCTCATGCCCGGCGCTAGCTTACAGGAGGTACAAACATCTGGCCAAGTATTGTTTCGACGGCTTTATGGATCTCGAGAACTGCAATGTGCGAGATATCTTACGCTACATAAGTAGATCTTAATGATTCCAATGAAGGTGAAAAGGGAGTAGGATCCTTTGTTATCACAATGGACTGTCACCAGTCTAAGTGTGTGGTAGCAGCCACTCTAACCTAACCTTACCTGATCAAACCCTTTGTCGTGTATGGGTGTGAGAGTTGAACCCTAACGGATGAGTATATGAAAGGCGTATATGAATTCGAGAGAAGATTCATGCATATCCAATAGTTGATTCAGTTAACGCAGCTACTATACTATTAATTTTTGCCTACAATTATTTTATTAAACAAGTGAATTTTTTTAATGAACTGCAATTGAAATATTTTTAATAGCTTCAATACCATCTGGTGTCCATACGTTCCAATTGGAAAACTCTATCCATACATATATAAATGAAGTGTGATGTCGACTAACAATTGACGAAGTTTATTTTTTCTCTAATTATTCCATCATCCTAAATCAATTGTATATCCATTACAAACTAAAAAATTATGTGTATACGTGGGAAAATTTATTGACTTCATAAGACAGTTACAGACCCCCGCGCGCTTACAACAAACAGATGAAAAAAAACTCGCGCACCCAAATCATCCCAATTAATTATCCAATTATTTATTTGATTAAATTAAAATTGATAGCTCTCTCTCGCGCTATATCTATATATGAGTTGTTGTTTATATGTTTGACATATTTCGGGACTAAACAAATTAATTAATTTAAATTAAATTAAATTGAATTTGCTTAAATCGATTATATTGTGTTCATATATGTTCCCCCACAACAACAACAGCAAAAGCAACAATTCTATCATATTTTCATTCATAATTACAGAGTCTCAAACCAACGTCGAATTGACCGAAATTAATTTGTAATCTTTATCATATAATATGATATGCGTATATGTATATACATAACCCTTTTACAACTACAACAACAAAAATTCATTCTTATAATATGTTACGATACTATAGATGCTATATGATGAACGTGGGATCGAAACGATGTTAGAAACATCATAAATGCTATATGTCGTCATAAGATTTTATTACGTTTATTTGGCTTTCGAAAGTGTCATAAATATGAGCTACACATATATAACAATGACGTCTTTGAGAATAAAATTTAGTGATAAGAAAATTTCTAAGAAATTTGGTATACGAGTTCATAACATTTTTACATTTTCTTATCATTTGTATAATCAAACTCAATTATGATCGGTTTTTGGTTCGGTCGTTATATATGTATATATATATATATATATATATATATATATATATATATATATATATATATATATATATATATATATATATATATATATATATATATATATATAACCAGCTGGACTGGTTGTATTTCGAGCGGCACAGCATGTTTATTGGTCTCTTCGTTGTTCTTCAACAGGGCTATTTCGTTGTGGTTCCTTGATCTTATTACAAAACCTATAAAACTATAACTATGATAATTATGACGATAAAGCGTATATTTTTTTATTAAGCTGGCCATCTGCGGAAAATAATAGTTTTCTAGTATTTATTCCTTATTTTCTTTTGCATTCCGACGCTACTTCTACTACTCTGTGCGTTTCCCGTATCTTGTAGCTGATGTTCTACGTAAAGTTCTTGAAGTAATTGGAGATGCTTTTCCGTAATTTCGATTCCATTTACACATGTTGGGTGTAGTCTTTCTTTGGTTTTTGATGAGTTGATCTTTGCTAATATTACCTTGTGAGAGTACTGCTCCGAAAATGTGGTTCGACGCTTCCTCTGTTAGTATGAATGGTTTGCCGAAGTCCACTGTTGACAGTAGCAATTTTCGATGTAGGAATGGCTTTCCATAGTCTTGAATGTTGTAAACATTTTTCAGGTGGTTCTCTTCGTTTTATCCCTCTAATATGATTATGTCGTCGATGTACCATAACATATTTTTTGAATGTGTTTTTTAAGACGTCATCGATTGTCGTCTGAAAAATCACTGCCACGTTTTTCAATTCGAATGTTAGCCTGGTAAATTTCGTCTATATAGATATATTCTTTTTCTCCGTCCATTTTAAATAGTTCCTGTTCATATGATTGTTGTTAATATGGTTGTTGATACTGAATTCTGTACCCCATATATTTCTCTGTTGCAGCGAAAGTCTTGGCAGGAGCGTTGGTCTCGATGTATACTGTTGAACTCTATTCACATTGGTCAGGTTTATGGAAACTGTGACTGCATTGTTGAAATTAAGATTTTATATCGCTATACATGATGAATACGCCTCTGGAAGTTTCATCGGTCTCTGAATAGTCAGCATCATTGATATATCGCCATTTAGACATCTAATAAATACATGCAATGCTCGATTTCTGTACGTGTCGATAACCACTGTTATAGTATCTGCTTTATCGCACTCCAATTTTCGTCGAAAACGTTGTAGGATAAGACACGCCATTTCCCGAATTTTCTACTGCAATTCTGAGTCGGTGGTCGTAACTTTAAAAGCATTTACTCCAGTTTAAGTCGTAATAATCGTCCCACTAGACAGCCTGTGCGTTCTATACTGAATACATTCGAGTTAAAATATTCATTGTTGGATGTTCCTGTAAACGAAAATATCACAGCCAAAAGTGCTTGAGGTCAAAATGAGCCAAATTAGTCGAGTCCACGCCGTTCGCAGAAATTGGGAATCTGCCAAAACAACATTGTGGCAAATTTTGCGTAAATATCACGTAAATATTACACGATCAAATTAACCCAAAAACTGATGCTTCTTGATCATTTGAAGCAACTACAGCACTAGATCCACCACCATCAGAGATGGGAAAGATAAGCTGAGAACAAATAAAAACTTATGTTTTCTCGGTATTACAGTCCTATTTTCAAAATCTACCAAATATGAATGACTCCGAACAGAGTCATCACACCATCACGATATGAGTGGAAAATTTCGTTCTTTACACTCGACAAAAAAAGAGGTAAATGTTGCTTTCGATAAGTTCAAAAATAGTAAAGTCCCAAGTCTTGGTGGATTTTCCACCGAGTTTGGCAAAAACGGTGAAGGAAACCTTACGACGAAGGAAAGAAAATGGCAAAATTATTTTAAATCGAATGACACAACAAATATAGAGGCTGATAAAAGTGGAAAGATTTGCATGATATATTTTATGCGCTTCTGAATTTTCCATCTGACATTTATGATTTAAGAAAATATTTAAAAAGAGAAAAACACAAAACTAATGTTACGACATCTCATAAACTAAATAAAATCAGAAGTTTCTCCGCTCATTCCCCGATTCTCAATTAAATACAAGGACACAGCTGCAGCAGATGCTGCATTCATTTATAATATAAACCTTCACACAGCTACAGATACGCAGTTTCCACTGCATCGTTGTTAGCAACCCAAAAATTATTAAAAATATTATACGTGTGCCTAAAAAATAAAAAAAATGGATCAATCAGGAAAACCGTTAATTATTGCAAAAAGTCTTACGAACCTTCGACTATTTTTCATCAAGTTCTGTTCTTACTGTTGTTGCAGAATTAAGAAACACACTTTATGATCAGCATCCATACAAATATAAAATATTACCGTCAGATGAAGAACATTTTTGAAGAAACCAAAATATTATTTCTTGATGTAAAAAAGCAAACAACACCAGGAGTTCTAAGAAAAATACAATTGCTGCCAAAGCACAACTTACAAAAAAATCCGCCGATGAATCCACATACATGATTGATGTCGATGCCGATGTTAAACTTTAAAGCATCCAATTGCCAGATCTAGCATGTCACGATATTGAAAAATTACAAACTTAGCTACGGTAACGACATGCTGCAAAGGTTATACAATTGCTCGGGAAAGGATTAACAAGCAAAGAGGTCCAAGATCCAACACAGAAAGTCAATTTCAGGAGGACAATACAATACAACATATTATTTCACAATGTACAAAAGGAACCAGCAAAAAAACTGGAACTTCTAACCAGGGCCAGTTTGCAGTCATCCTTTATGTCCTTACAAGGCGGTATCTTGTTAGCAACTTCCATGTTTAGCATAGAAACAAACACTGGGCAACATTTGGATCGCGCTCTTATAGATCCAGGCTCTCAAGCTACCTTTATTAACAAAATATTATATAACAAAAGATTGGTCAGCATCAAGGAAGAAAAAATGTAAAGAAAGGTATAGCCAATACGGTATCCGCTAAGCAAATGACAGATATACTAAGAATTATTTTTAAAATCGTTCTACACTATTAGGTTGTTCAAAGAAAACGGCTACTGCTCGATTATACCAAGTTTTAAAACGCTTTGCAATTAGCAACACAATATCAACAGTTCATTAAGTTCATAAACTTCTCGGTGCCATAAAAGAAACTGAAGCAAAATGAGAAGAAACTAAGATTTTCACCTACGGCAACTGTGGAACTGGCTGCCGTATTAAAAGCAGCCAGTTCCACTACGAATTTGAGACTCGTATTTGTTCTATAATTACCTCCATCTCTAGCAACATAAACGGGAGATTTCAAACTAACTTTACACTCGTTAGAAGAGATAGTCATTTCCCGATGGTTACACTTCAATTCAATATCATAAATTAGTTTGCAAAGATTTTGTGACGCCTCTGAAAAGGAAAACGCAGCAGTTGTGTTAGAAACATTAGTTTAAATGATGAAATCACTTGAAATATGTGGTGCCATTTTGCTAACAATATTGATGGGAAAAATGACCGAAACATTGCAAATATCTAATGTAGAATTGAGTTTCTCGACTAACTCCATGTTTACATTATTTTTGATTCGAGGACGCTGTCACCAGTATCAAACGTTTGTCGCAAACTAATCTCAGAAATTCAGGAAAATCAAGTTCAACACAGTGGCGACCAATAAGCTACAAATAAAACCCTGCTGATTTTTTCCCTAGAAGACTTCACCCAACCGACCAAAAAGGATATTTGCTAAGGTGGACCGGACGAATTTGGCTTCAATTAGAGCCACAACAACTTTTGTTAAATATTATTACTGGGCTGAAACTGAGTGTTGAACAAAATATTCCCGATCCTCAGCTACTGCAGACGGTTCATCAGAAGATACCTAAAGAAACACGGTGATGATGGTCCGCAATTTATTCAGCCATTAAGCAACGAGTTCAACACAGTCCGTAAGGGGTTATGCAAAAATGTATTGATGAGCAAGGAATACTCCGCATACAAGGTCGCATTAAATGATTTAAAAGCACTTCTACAACTCCAAGTAATGGGATCTAAAGATGGTACAACATGGTGCTTTTAATCCTCCTCAACCCTACATTTCTAAGAAGTTTGAAAAGCAGCGGAGGAATCTATCAAGCATCATTTTAAAAGAATTATCAGGGAAAGCAAATTTACATAAGAGGAGTTGGCAACAGTGACCTCACAAATCAAGGCCTCTAAAAGTCAGCTGCTCCGAATCAAATGATAACTCCATATAGGTCATTTATTGTTAGGCAACTTGCTGATCGCTCCTGAAGCACCCGTTCTACGATAAAGGTTAGTGCAAAGGATCATTCGAAACATTAGTCCACGACGAATACTAATCGAGTGTTCAAGGACGAGGAAAGTGGAATTTCAAGTAACCTAACCTCAACATAGATGACATCCTCCTGATCAAAGACAGTAATCTTTTTCTCAGTAATCTTCTTAATAGTGTGAGTGCATCAGCCAGCCTTCATGGCTTGTAATATACAATAGTGTTGGTTTTGGAAGTGATCATCAATTGTTCACTAGTCAGGGATCACAGATAATCGAAACTTAAGTTTCGACTTACATTTCTAATAAACGAAGATGAGAAAGCACAATATTAGAATTTTGATAGCAGTAGCATTATGGAAACCAACCACCGTTCTGAAGGTATTGCGACTATAGATATGGTAAAATTTAAACCCATAAATGATTGGTTTGATGAGGAGTGACGTCTTACTGTCGAGCAACAGAATATAACGTATAAAAAAAACGATTACGTTTTACAATCGCACGGAAGTACAAAGTGGTCCTTGCAAGAAGAACCGTCAAGCAAATTTGTAGAGGGAAAAAGCGAGTATAGTGGAAGGCTAAAGTCTAAAGAGTACAACAAACGAACAAAATTCATACCAAGCAATATAAATATAACAAAAATGCTAATTTTAATTTAAAGCACACTGTATATGTATATTATAATTTGCAAATGAATACCCCTAAATGTCACTTATTAAAAATTCCTTTGTTTTTTTTTTTGAATTCCTGTTGATGCTGGTCAGGTAATTAGGCCAAAGATATGAAATTGTTGTAATGTCATCGGATCCTAGTATGTGTGCAAAATTTCAAATTATTCAGACGTCTAGAAGTGGGTGAAAATTAATTCGAAAGAAAGATTTACGTAGGAACTTACATGTCAAACTAATAAACAGCGTATAAATTTGTATAAAATTTTTTTTATTTAAAACAGGAATTAATTTCGAAGATTACTATCCTCTTATCAGCGTGTACTACTTTTTGAAAATTTTGTATAGTGTCAAATTCGACCGATGAATCCTCCGCACGGCAAGCTAATCCTCAAAATATCTTCCTGGTGGTCGAATAATTAAGAAATTGTTACAAAGAATCATCCCCATGATATATAGCCCCAAATGCGACGATGACGACACTTACCGAGTTTTATTCAACTGCGAGATCAGGAATTTAAAGAAAATTTCGGATCTCGTTCATGAAATAAAAGAAGAGCTAGTACGCTGGCTCTAGAGCCGATTCTAGTCGGATAGTTCACCGATCTCTGAGAAGAGAGCTGCCATTTGGCAGGCGCAGAGATCGTTGTCGGAGACGATGGTACCTCGAGGAAGAGAACGATTTGTTCTTCGGGTTGCCTAGAACAATACGAAGAACAAGCTAGGGATCAAATCCGATGGGGCCAGAATGTTGATTCGGTATTGGCTAGCAGTGGCCCGTAACATCCGTTTATTATTATTATCATTATAGGCGGGCGAATAGTAGAGCTAAAGGACGCCAGTCTACCAACTTCAGTGAAATTGTACTATTTATTATAAGTAAGTAGTACTCAAATATTATTTTCATCAACATGAAGATGTTGATGAGATTATTAGTATGTAATCTAAATTTTATACCTTTTGTGGGTGCAGAAGCCTTCAAAATTAGTTGTAGACTACCAATGCTATATTTGAGAGCATAAGGTAAACAACTTAAAATTGAGCAGGTATGATTAAGAATATTGTTATCTTTAAAAATCACTCACCTTATAGTTTTATAATTTGCCAAGGTCAACTTGGAAATCCAATTTTCAATATAAATATTATAAAATATAGTTTTAGCATTAGAATTTGTCTTTCACATCACTGTAAAGTTATAAAGAGTCAGCACTGGAGTTGACTAAAGAATTTTGCAAAACATAAGGGCACTTATTATTTTCATTTTCTGGCTCATTGTCAACACCAACATTTATAATTATCAATTCAATAATTCAATTCTTAAATAAATATTTGAATTAATTTTTTTTTATGAGTTTTTATGCTATTTTAATTGCATATTATAATTATCAAATGCAATAAATTATAAAACATTAAATATTTCATATAAAAATATAATCACAAAAACATTACACAACCCTGTATCACAACATGTCGCCATATACGAAAACAAAATGTACTAAACCAAAACCAACACAATATTTTCTTTACGCAATGATACTAATTTAAAATGTAATTTTCCAGTTTTCCACTAAATAATAGTAAATAATTATTATAAAATAATATTAATTATATGCCACTAATTATTATAATTTAATTAAACCCGAAACTAATAGATTTTTTTAATTAATTTACAATACAAACATGGACACTAAAATTCAACGACGAATAAATTCGAACTAAAAAATAAAAAACAAAAAAAATTGACAAATCGCTTGATACTGTTATACAAACGAAACTGATATACTGCTTTGACCGTTAGTTTATTTTTTGATTATCAAATATTAAAACATGATGGTTCATGAAAAGGTGATTTTAAGGTTTTTTTGTGACTATACAAAGGTGTTATAATAAGTATCTAGCCTTTTCCAAAAAGCATACAATCTCGTATACAAACGGTGCAGCAAAATATAATCAGACTTCTGTAAATACATGGGATGTCAGTAATTTGTAAAGCCTGAGAGAGAGCTAAGATATGGTAATACTAGTGGCATCGTCCGAATATATGGTTGAACATAGCCCGATTGAGTCAAATCTGAGGTCACTTCTATGTAAACTAATAGTCAAAAATGGGCCACCAAAATCAATGCCGATATTTTCAAATAGTTTCAAAGAATGGATTGCATGTGAGCGTAGTATTTATCATTATCGGAGTTGTTAATAACCGGTTCATCTATTGCCAATTTTTTTGAAGGTGTTTAGGATTATGAGTGGAAAGGCTTGGGTTTTGGCTGTATTGGCTTTAATTTTCGAAGGTTTGTGAAACTGTGGAGCTTCGGGGAAATAATCCCACAGTTTTGATAGGTTGATAACTGATTTTCATGATTTTGGAAGTTTTGAATGTGTATGGCTTTAATAACCAGACTGACAAAAACTGCTTATATCCTTTAGCAGTCCTGTGTTGGAATTTAGTTTTACAGGACCGGCCAAATCAACGTAAACATTGGAAAACGGTATGGACGCTGTTATCTGAAACAACGATAGACTACCCATCTGCTGTCATCGATGACGGCTACAGGTAGGCTACACATATTTCCCTAGGTCTTTATGAATAACTAGTGGTCAACCCAATCCGTCCTCCAACCCTTATCGCTCCCTGATAGTCAATGAATGGCGATAGTAACTGACGTTTACTATCAATTTTCCAGTACGATGGTAGAATCTGTCCAGTCAAACGTTGTAAGGTTCAAAATAACTAAGGAATGCTGAATTATAGACAAAAGTTTTACCAACAGTACGTTGGCATATAGTTCAGGCAAGGCAGGCAAATCTGTTTGAGCGGAACAAGTTTTTTTTAGCTGTTGTTATTAGTACCGAGGTGACTCCATATTTTCCGACTCTAACGCATAATTTTATTATAAACCAAAGCTTCTGAAAAAGGATTTTTGCGACGACTGAGCAAGGAGAAATAACCCCTAAATCGATGATACGGGCCGGTATAGCAGACAAAAATGTTTAATTTAAAGTAACCCTCACTTTCGTGGGGCTATTAATTTTATAAGGAAAGCAGCTCAAACCAGCTAGCCAAACTAGGTATAAAACATCAAAACATCGTCTCGTGTTTGTTGAATTCGAGAAGAGTTGGGACCCATGCTCCTGTTTTGGTAAAGAAGTGAGTAGTTCCCCTTGATGTTAGATACCCATTTGCTTAATTTACATCCTCCTTTGATTAATCCAACAATCATTCTTCGTTGAAGTTATTTAGCCTCGATTTAATGTACCTACACTTAAGCATGGGTACTCGGAAGGTTTAATAGATGTGCACATTTTTTGGTAGTCAAACTGGATTCTGCTGCATAATCTAGCAATGCACGAAACTTTTGACAAAATCTCCTGAAGCCCTGAAACATGATTATGGCTTGAAAGCAAGGTCAAATAGTTACTAAGTAGCTCTACGAACTTTAGATCCAGAATGATATGAGTTCGCTTTATGTTGTTTGTGAAGACAGATGGAATTAAAGTAAAATCAGTGTTTGATATAAGCAATTTGGTTCAGAAATGTTAACTGAACTATGAGTTTGTCAATTCCGACCTTGACTCATTTAAGAAGTTTTCATCATAATGAGTAATGAATTATGACGTTGACCACAAATACGACAGGAGAAACTAGACTGGCAGTTGTTGATAAGTGTTTAGCAACGGTCTTGGAAACTTGGACAAACCTTTAGATTGTCTTAAATTGTTAATATTTCAGTTTCTCACTTCGAGGAAACGAGAATAAACCCTTACTCTGACAGCATATAAGCATAAATACTGCTACAAAATATTCATACATTTTCATATATAATTGAAAATGTATGAAAATGTATGAACTCTCAGCGAAAAATATTGAAATCCCTCTTCCGAGTCCCCATTTAATCAGTTTTTAAATTTAAACATTTAAAATTGAAAACCCTTTAAAAATATTATTAACAATCTGCGTGATTATCAATAATAATCGTTACTATGGTTAATTGTTTAAGTGATGTGTCGGTAAAACGTTTTTCAATTTTTTTTTCATTCATTTTCATCATCCTCATCAACCACTAATGAATCGCAATCGGTAGCTGCATATAAATAATATAATTACACTACACGATGTATTAGATCACATTTAATCATAATTTTTACACAAATCAAAAGTAAAACCTACAATAATTGTTACAAAAAAAAAACCACATCACTTCAAGTAGATCGTACTCGTATACTACTTACAGTCGTAAATCATTGGAAAATTTTATTCACCTGTTGAAAATTATGTATTTGTTATTTCAACGCGTTCATGGAAAGTAATTTTTTTTTCATTTTGATGATTACGAATAACTGGTAATACGCTGTGATCGAATTTCTAAATATTTATCAATAAAAATGTTGGCACGTACCGAATCAAAAATCTGCCTCTATATGATTCGGTCCCGAGCTTGATCTTTTGATTGTTCTAGACACCTCTCGGTCTACCAAAGATTAGCTTTCCTATATTCCAGAATCCAGTGCAAAACCTTAGAGTGCCAATGCTACGTCAGTTTTAGTTACGGTCACCATAAGGTGACCTACAAAGACACCATATGTATGAAGTTTGTCTCCAGTGTGGAGAGAGAAGCCATTTTAAAAACGAATATACAATAGAGCCGAAGTGTTTTCTATCTGACGAAAATAAAATTGGTTTAGAACAAGCCAAACACGTACCAGGTTCAGACGTTTGCCAGATGTATAGGCAATTGGCTAAAAACTCTTTTCGAACTATTTTTATTTACCTAACACTACTCTATCAAATTTTGTAGAAAATAAGAGCTTCACTTAACATATTAGCCAAACTTGGATAAGCGTCCTACTTCGGTTTGCTTTCTGCCCAAAATTTTCATATGCTTCTCAAAATTTATGCGTCTACCTATATTTAAAAACCCAAATACCTGTTCGTTTTGATATGCTGAATTCTTATGGTATTGACCGGTGGTGTAGGCCCAAAATCTCCTATTTTACAAGACAAAGCCATCTTTAACCTGTTTTGCTCAAATAAACACATAATATGGTTCATGAATCAAATATTAAATATGTTTAATGATGCTATAGCCATATACTTATTATACGACCTTAATTATATAATTACAATGTGTACCATTATGTTTACACTTATTAGTGGGGTTAGGGTAAAACAATTTACTTGTGCTGTGTGTCCAAATATTCTTAATCCATATATTCAAATAACATTCCCGTTAATCAAAAAATCAGAAAAACAAACGAGGACTAGTTTACCAGTTTCGTTTGTATATCAGTATAAAGCGGTTGTCAAATGTTATGGTTTAAAATTTTTACTTGAAATTTATTCGTCGTTTAATTTTTATTTGCGCATTTTAAATTTAAAAAAATTATTTAGTTTCGGTTTTAATTAAATTATAATAATTAGTGGCCTATAATTAATAGATTTTAAAATTGTTAATTACAGTTAATTAGTGTAAAATTACATTTTAAATACGTAGTATTGCGTAGAGGAAATATTGTGTTTAGTACATTTTTGTTTTCGTATATGGCGACATGTTGTGATTCAGGGTTGTGTAATTGTTTGGTATTTATATTTTATTTTAATGGAATGAATTAATCTCCGACTTTGGCAAATTGGACAACTATAAGGTAAGCTATTTTAATACAATTATAACAATATTTAAAAAAAATAATGGCTCAATTTTGAATCGTGTAATATAGGTCAAATAAATTCCTCTCTATTTTAATCAGTAGTTTCTCAATGAATTGAAACATAACTGGAAACAGTGAATTGGTATATATAAATTGGTTATAAGACGAAGCATTGTGTGATAGATTTCCAAATTTTAGTGTCATGATTACTTCTGCTATTTTTCACAAACTGGACACACTTTTGATTCTAAATGCTGCAATCATAAGGCTGGTGAACTTAACTAATTAACTGTTTTCTCTAAATAAACGAGCTTTTAATTTTGTTTTAATTTTAGAGGAAACTTTTTCAAATCTTAGAGGGTATTATTCTAGGCTAGTCTCGACTAGCCTAGAATAATACCCTCAAAGATTAATCTTTAAATGTCCCTCGGGACATTTAAAGATTAATTTTGAGGCCTTACTCAATAATTTTTTTTAGATCGATTTGAACATTTATATGAATCTCCTTAAATATTAATCGTAGAGGGTCCAAACTTTGCCAGTATAAAAATTATTGGTTGTCCAGGATCATTTTAAGACTAATTTTGAAGTCATACTATTACACATTTTGTAGTGCTAGTCGAAAAATATCAAAATTTTAATTTTTCCCATATTCGTTGATTGATTGATTGATTTAGGATGTACGGCCAAGCATTGCAGGATATCCCAGAAAGCCCACCGAGCCCACCGTACACCCATTTTACATATACTTGGAAGGATAAGGTAGAATATTAGTTAGATAATCGTGATCGACCGATTAAAGACACCTTGGCGGCCCAGGGTATTTTTTTGAAGGATCGGAAAAAGAAAGGTATGTCAGTAATGACAGAATTGGTCCATTTTCCCGGTAGCCATAATTCGAACTATTGCTAATATAAGACAATCACAATTTTACTGAACTGCTCTGCATTCTGTCATCTCTCATCAGCAACTTCAGCGTGCCACCATTAATCTGTAATCTGCACAGGTTTCCTGAAAACAAAATCTATTAATTAACAAATTGCTCTTAGCCATATGCTGCAACAAATTGAATTAATTTTCATATTAAATTATTAACTAATTGAGTGGATCGTTGATCGTTGAAGAGATCGGTCGTGTTTTTGTCGATCTCTTCATTTAAAATTTAAATTTTTTTATTTAATTTTATTTTGTTTTAAAATGTGTGAATGAGTGTGTGAAAATTTGTGAAATAGTGAAATGGACCGGAAACTCTGTCGCTTACACAGAGAACAAGTCTCAATACATCATTTAAATGTGCATTTTTTCATTTTTTATTGTACTTTTTGTACATCATATTACCATGTTGGAGACATGATTAATTTGGTGAATAATTAAAGGTGACGGATGTGCTATGAACACCATGGGCAAGGGGTGCCAAAATTACTAAATCTAATTTTAAATTAGTATTCGGATCGCAAAACGATTGAATTATTGATAAACATTGGGTTCTAAAATGTACATACATTTTTAAATTTATATTTTTATTGTGTTTGTGCCATGTAACATGTTACATAAATTACAATGTGCATCTCTGTCTAATCGTTCTGAGTTTATCGAAACAAAACGATATTAACATTTTATAGTGGCATATTGTTGTGCGATTCCCATGTTTAATTGTAAATAAAAAATGCGCGATCCTTGCGGTAATAGAAACAAATATGACTAGTAGAGATCGAAACCATTTAAATTTTATTCACCACCATAATATTATATCCATTTTATTATTATTTCTTATGCACACATCCAAATATTTATTTAAATATTTAGATAGTTTTATAATTATAGGATGTTATTAATAATTTGACATCTATGGCTATGCCATAACTAAATAGTTTGTTTGCAGAATTTAAAAACGGTTCTAGTTTATTTTTTGTGATTGAGTAATATGGAAAGATTACATCATAGATAGATAAAACATTTTTTAGGCTTTAAATTCGGGTTCTGGCATACTAATAATACTAATATTATATTATGTTATTATGTATAAATTAACTTGGTGAATAGTGTATTGACATGGATTTGTATATGATGGAGTTTCTAGTAATTGCGTCAGTGTGTTTAGTCATAGAGTGTTCTGATTTGCATATTGTCCAAACGCAGAGATATATTTAGGTGCATCAAGTTTGAAGGCTGGCCCTTTGTGACTTTCGTTTGTCTGCTGCATAGAGTATGAAATTATAGTTTGTTGGTATAGGATGAGTGGAGACACAAAATATAAATACATATTTGAATATGTACATATTTGAATATATGACAGTGTTGTCAATAAAAGGAATGATTTTGTAGCATAGCACAGTTGCAATAATGTTTTTAAAAGTGAGGCAAGATTATTGGTCCATGGTTTCTTGCGCAATAATTAGACATGTTTCGCTTAATAGGTTCGAGCAGGGGTGGAACGTTTTTTATTTTTAATGGCTTCTTTTGCGCATGTCTCACTTGGAACATATTTTTCAGTACTCGGAGGGTCTCTTTCGAGAGAAGTAGTCATCCTTCTGTCTTCATTAGCCGTTGTCTTTCTGTTATGCTCTTCCTTTGGCATTTTCAGGCACTTTTGGGTTTTGGATTTCCGAATTTGGTTTTGGATTTCTATTGTATGGCAGTTGTGTGGCAATGGTTTTGCAGGGGAGGATGTGGTTGTTTCGTTGAGTTTTTGGTCTGGGTTTTAGCTTTTTCAGAGTGCATTATCAATGGCAGACTTATAAGGGCCAGGTTTACGTGCTGACGTTTGCTTTTTGAGGGCGTTTGGGTTGTGGGTGGGACGGTTTGGGTTTTGGGTGGTGTTAATTTTGATTTTCAGAAGTCTGTTTGATAGGAAATGGATTCCACCTTTGCTGATTACGCCGGTATCATTAGTGGAGCAGTCGGTTGGTGAGATTTGGGTATGAATGGGTCGTAGGTGAGAATATTGGAAGGAATACACTTATAATTGTTGTGAATTCCGATTAGAAAGGTGGAGAAAGGCTGTTTCGCCTGTACAATTATTGAATTTGTGTGGTTTGTTATGTTTTTCTTCATTAATATATTGGTTATTGGATTATTGTATTGTTGCATTATTGTACTATGGTTTGATTGTATTATTTTGGGATGGCCACCGGGAAAACGGACCAATTCTATCATTACTAACTTACCTTTCCTTTTCCGACACCAGAAAAAAAAAATACTAATTATCGATCGCTTAGGTGTCAGTAACCGGGATGAGTCTGTCATTAGTAACATTCCCTCCACTCCTTCGTTTTGTTATTTATAACACGGGTGTACGGTGGTGGCCAGCATTCTGGGAGTTCCTGGTTCGTCCTGGGCCGTACATTCTAATCAATCAATCAATCTGATTATAAACAAAATAATTCTTAATATTTTAACATAATTACAAAATAATATAATTCCTCCAATCCAAAGGTTGTAATAAATTGGATTAGTTTTCGCTATAATTTAATATAAATATAATTTATGTTCTCTTTATTTGATACAAAACTTTAAAATTAATACAAATTAGAGTTTACTTTTATTTTTTATTACACACTTTTATTTAACTTACACTGTTTGTTGTTGTATGTTGTCTGCGTCAAATTTTGTAATCAATTTTTCGACTACTTCCACAAGTTAAATTGAAATTTTCCAAACATATACATTTCCGATGACAATGCACTCATTTAATATATTTAGATCATAAAAATGCTTAATTAAATTATAATTAACAATATTTTCTTTTATATGGACCGAATAAATTGAAATAAACAGCAACATTCGCATGGATGTACTAATTGTCAAAGTTGAAAATAACTTCAGTGCTGAATTCTCCATAGAAAAGGCACTTCGCATATATCCAGTCAAGTCAAAGTTAGCAGCACATAATAAAGCAGTACTGGAATAGTTTTAGAAGCAAAGGTACAGAGATGTTCACTATAAGAGCTCAGTATTCGCTGGTAGATTCGAAAAAAGACGAAACAAATGTCAACATGGATAGAGCTGTACCAAAGGACATAGACAAAACAGCTGAACTTCCGAAAGAACTGGAAATATTTGTAGGAGCAAAAGTAATGCTGAGATCAAATATCGATGTAGCAAAGGGCTTAGTGAATGGTGCAATAGGTTCAATAACTGAGATAATTTAGCCTCTATTCAATAGAGGGTAACTGCATAATTACGACATACCATCAGTCCGTATTGACATTGGTAGAAATGGTGTTCATATAATTAAGCCATTATCGAAACAGTTCCCTGCCAACTACAGTTATGGAATCATTGAAAGAAGAATGCTCCCATTAGTACTCCCATGGGCATCTACTGTACACAAGATGCAGGGATGTATAGTAGATTACGAAGTAATCAACCTCTGATCAGATCTGTTTGAAGAAAGACAAGCATACGTAGCGCTTAGTCAAGTGAGATCTCTGGACGGAATCCTAATAGAAACCTTGAATTTTGAGAAGTTAACAGACAAGAATCCATGTAATGAAAAGACCCTTATGGAAATGGAAAGGCTAAGATCCATAACACGCGACTATAAAACTAATGTGACAATATAGAGCAACGTGATGACATCAAAATCACACACTTCCAGATGTCAGTTCTCTTCCAGGTCTCTTGTCACTGTGCTTCTTACTGTTCTGTACATATTATCACCCGCGAGCATATTAAGATTCAGTGCTAGCGAATTTCATTAATAAGGTGGTATAATCACAGCTCTTACAATATTCGCCAACACCATGGCTGCACATTGAACACCAGGATAACCTGTCTTGAATATCGATATAGCCTGATGCCATGAAGCTCGCACAATGTTTGATAAGCTTCCGATATCTTTATATGCACTGGTATCTAGATTCTCAGTTGTCTCCAGTTCTACTTGCTGCACACGAACTATGTCTTCCTGGTTTATTTGCGCATTATGGTCAATAGTTACAACGCTATACCGTGGATTGTTATCGATTAACCATCGTAATGCATCATAAATTCTTGGTATATTCTCGCGTTATGTCAAGGTTTTCTTGATGCGTTGTGACTACCATCATCTGTGAATTGCTTGTTGATCTCGATAGCAGGTTCGAAAGCTTATCGGTGGCTTCGAAGATACCCTGAGCAAAAAGCACTGCCTGTCCACGAAATCCGTGCTGTCCTGGTAGATGAATGAAAGCGACCTGGTAGATGAATGATCTTCACATATGCAATTACTCTGGCCATTAGTCGTTGTTCGGCTTGATTCAACTGAAGGATCACATCAGGAATATTGCTGGGATTTAAGTTATTCCAGCATGCCTTCGAGGGCCATGTCGTTTTCTTGCTGGTTATATAAGTCTTGAATCTGTGACATACTCGAAGTGGTGATCGTCTCACTTCATCAGGCAAATATTCGATAGCTGGTTCACTTGGATTACAGGACACTATTTGATTTGGAAAGCATCTTTTGGTGCTTACTTCACATATCTGATGGCAAAAGATGTTGATTGCTGCTTCGAATGTTTCCATATCAGATCGCACACGCTCTCGCAATTGTGAGAGATTCTGTCTGACCTGTGCTATTCATGCTTGATGTTGTTTAGGTTTCTCTCCTGCTCTTGCTTCTCTTAGACTTCTTAGTCTATGTTCATGTTGCTCAGGTGTCTCTGCAGCTCTCGCATCTCGTATACTTCTCAGTCTTTGTTCATGTTGGTCGGGTGCCTCCGCACCTCTTGTTTTTGAGTTGTGTACTCGGAGTGAATTTAGACGTATTTGTCGCTGCTCAAATGTCTCTGAAGTTCTATCTTCTCTCAATAATTGTAGTCTATGTTCATGCTGAACTGGTGTTTCAGCAGCTCTAGCTTGCAAATGACGTTTACGATCAATCTCTAACCGTGCTGTTCGTTGTTCAGCCGATTTCTTTTGTCTTTGCTTTCTTTGTTTGTCTAATCTACCACGTTTAGTTACGTTATCTTCCATAGCATGATTTTCCTTGTACTTTTGTCTAGCTTTTTCCAGTCGTCTGTTCCGTTTTGTAGCAGGTTTCATCGTCATTGTTTTCTTGGTTGGTTTTAAAGGTTTTAGAGAATACATATTTTGGCCCCACGAGTATGGCGGCAAATAACGGTCCATCCTCCCAGAGGTCCAATAGGAGGACAAAGCACTTATACAACAGGGTGTGCCAGGTGTCCTGAGGGAGTTCGCTAGCGGCTTGACATCTTTTTCGTCCACTTTCATACCATTCAGCTCTCATCGCGGAAAACAACATATATTGGCTTAGGTGGCTGTACGTTAGCGAGGTTGGAAAGTTAGTGATCACTGGTGTTACATTTTACTTTGGCTTCACTTAAGCGGTTATAATTCATATAAAGCAAACCGACTTATACCGGGACATTTATCAAATGGCAAATTATTAACTTATAATTTCGTTTCCTCTTCAAATATGGCTCGATCACCTTCGACATATGATTCAATTCCGCTCGCAGCACTTCACACTTTCGTATTTTACTTTCATCACCACATATATATATTATAAATTTCCGGTTTTCGATTTTTAGTTTTTAACATTTTAGAAAATAATAAACATCTTAAAACTCACTCTCTGACAATGTTATGTAAAGTTAGTTGCTAGGGGTTGATAAATTTGGAATTGTTGCTACGGCCACAATTTAAATGAGCAAATGTTGCTGTTTATTTTAATTTATTCGGTCCATATAAAAGAAAATATTGTTAATTATAACTTAATTAAGCATTTTTATGATCTAAAAGTATTAAAAGAGTGCATTGTCATCGGAAATGTATATGTTTGGAAAATTTCAGGTCAATTGGACTTGTGGAAGTATTCGAAAAATTGATTACAAAATTTGACGCAGACAACATACATCAACAAACAGTGTGAGTTAAATAAAAGTGTGTAAAATCTTTAAATAATAAACAGCAAGCTATTGCTATAACAACGTACGAATCATAGCGAATTAGAATATCATGTAGGTGAAGCAAATTCATAAGATTTACTTACTCTATACAAAAATCACATCGCACCTAAAGCAGTTTTCTCTTTAAAAAATAAAGTAAAATTTTGGAACAATTTTACCTTGAGAATTAACGCAATTGATTGATTTCGATGAATTCCCTTTAAACTTAATGAGCTTCAGCGGCGTTGAACTCTATGAACTCCGTCTAGTCTGTACATCTATGGGGATTGTATATATGTGATTTAATCATTATATAAATGGTACTTTATGTTAATTAAATAATAAATTGTCAATATTTGCAATATACTTATATTTAAAAATCCCCGGTTCTCAAATCCCAATTCAATTTCAATCAAAATGCCAAGTAGCAAAATTATATAGCTCCGCATTTATATATATATATATATATATATATATATATATATATATATATATATATATATATATATAAATTGTTTATTATTATTTTAAATTTCAACAACTAACTTCATTTTAAACACAAAGAATATTTTAAACTTAAAGAAATACATAAAATATTTCTTCGCCACAAAAAAAAAAAAAAATAAATAAAAAATTGAGATCGGCTTGATACAAAAAAAAAAATTATAAAAATTAAATTATGATTCAAAAATGGCGACTTTTTCGAAGCTGCGCGATGAAAGATTGGAATGTTTTGTATTGCAAAAAGTTAGTTAACAAAAAAAAAAAAAAAAAAAAATCGGATTACTTTTGATTTTGTGTTGCTGCTGCTTTTATTTAATTTTAATTTAACTTTTGTTTTTTTATTGTCGCGATCGCGATTGCGATTTGTTTTTTTTTGTTTGTTTGTTTGTTTGTTTACGGATAAGATCACGCCATTTTTGTACGTTAAGATAGAAATGTTATTGTGTTTCTCGCGGTTTTTTTTTATTTTTATTTTTTTTTTTATTAATTTCAACAACACACCAAAAATATTTTCATAAAAGGTGAAAGTGTATAAACGATCATCTTTATTCGTCGCATTTTGTGGTTGGGTGTAATAAAACTATTTCAAGAATGTCTTTATATATGTTTACATATATATATGTTGAGTATTGTCATAAGAGCTTTTTCGATGTTTTATACTAATTTTATTTATAGTATATAGATCTTCAAGACATATCTTAAAATTACCATTTGATTCTCATACATATATTTATATATATTATATATTATATATATAGAATAAGATGATATGTATATATAAATATTTATAAGATGTTTAAAAAAAAAAGCTCACCAAATAAACGAAAAGACAAAGAGGACCTATCATCATCGCATCGTCTCATCATTTTATATGTCCAGCAAAAAAAGCTTTTTAATTTTACTTTAAAATTTTCTGAATATTTTCTCTTGTCATCCATATGAAATTCTTAAACTAATATAATAAGATGCTTGTCTTAAATTATTCATCTTCATGGCGAATAACAGAATACTGAAATAAAGCTAAAAAAAAATAAAAAAAAGTTTCAATCTGATTGAATCCCTACATCCAATCACAAAAAAACTTAAGTATTCTATATATCTTCTTCTTATATATATATATGTATATCATCTTGTATATATGTATATATAAACGTTTATATTATAATGTCACACAAACTTAAGTAGTGTGGATTGAATATGCAAAGTGGGGGGACGTAACATTTTCCCCATTTAGCATTTTTGGGGAGGCAAATTTTTTATTTGTTTGGTATACACATCTTTAAGAGGCAAATCTTATACTTATATATATATATAAGATGAATATTCTTTTGTTCAAAGTGGATTTGTGTATTCAAAGTATAAAACGAATAAAAAAAAAATTGAAAGAAGGCGTGGTTGATGATTATTATGATCAATGTTGATCGCGGTTTTATCTCGCGCGAGAGTGAGCTTCGTCTTATATACGAATATAAATGTATATACATATACATAAAATATGTATTATGAAGTATATGCGCATAAGATGATAATGAGAAAAATTTAAATCGCGTCGCGCAGTCCAGTATAACGTCGGTTTAATTGATTGTATCACGCTAAATGATTATTGTATATAATGTTAAAAATAAAATGTGGAAATTGGAAACGGAAAAGGTTTATGAGTCGTAAGGAAAACACTTATTATAATTTTTGTGTGAATTATGAACTTCTGGTTTTTCGTCGTCATGTATGTTGTATATATAACCTGGTAATTCGTTGAAATTATGATTTTTTTTTTTTTAGTTTTGTAAAATAGTAATTAGGTTTTGACATGCAAAGGGCATATATGCGTATATATTACGGTATAACATTAATATAACCCTATTTGAGTAGGAAATTTAAATTTTCCGGTGGAAATTATATAATATACATATTGTGGAAATAAATCATTTTGTATCATAAGTTTGTGTAATGACTTTTTAAAGGGCTCCACTAATTGAATTAGTTTGATTGAATATGTCATTTAATTATTAAAATTCTATTAACGTTTATGGCACGAAGCCTATATCTGTATATGTACATATAAGGTATCGATAATTTGTACGATTTAACAAAGTTAAAAATTTTAGTCGGAAATAAACTTGTTTTTTACTAAAATGAGAGGCATCTTTACTGATAAGACAGAGACATCTGGTAGTATAGGAAAGCAACTTTATAGTGTTTGTGCTCTATAGATGAAACAAACATTTACAAAATGAATTCTATCATTTGTATAGAATTATCTTGTTGATACAACCTCAAATTTGAATACCATATTTTTTCCTCTGCCAAAACGGCCAGCAATGCAACCTAAAAGATCTTTTGTAATATTGGGTTTATTAGTTCAAGAGATTCTCCACCTTCCTAATACAGGCAAGAATGCTGCTTACAGAGTTTAATTTACATTTCAAATGAAGCCACCTCATTGTACACAGAGCAACACACTCACATAGTAGGTGCTTTGCGGTTTCTATCTCTTCTAATCAGAGTCGGCACTCCATCTCTGTAGGAAAGGTTATTTTAGACAAATAATATCTATGGTTACGGACCATAGATTGACCTGAAAGAAAACTCACTAGTTTCTTGATATTTCCTTTAATGAAGTTGACCGCCAAATCCTTGTGGTGAAATAGTCAAAGATTTGGCTTGTCTAAGGCTAGGAATACAATTTCAATATGTCAATTGTGTTTCTCCATCTACTAATTGTGTAGGCTGCAGAAGTCCACGGGATGCCACAGAAAGGCTCAGGGCTATCTCATTTCCAGTGATGCCCTTGTGACCAGGTATCTACCACAACCTTACTTTGTTTTGGCGAGAGAGAGATTGTAGCAGCTTAAAATAAGTTTTAACCGACTTAGAATCCAGGCAGTTGCAACCCATGCTTTCAATGTTGTCCGAGAAAATGTGAATGGAGGCTCCTTTAAGACCTTTAGTCATAATAGTTGAGGTGCAGGTTTTGATGGCGTGAATTTCAGCTAGAAAAACACTGGGGTAAAGACTCCAAACTATGGCCCCATAGGTTACAATTGGCCTCATTACCATGATGTACATCCAGTAAATCATTTTTGAACTGATGCTCTAAGTCCTGCCAAACATACACCGACAGGCCCACATGGCTCTGACTGTATGCGCGTTAGTTAGTTAAATTAAAATGAGAGATCCAATTCAGTTTTTTATCTAGGACAACACCCATATATTTAACTTGATTGGAGTATCCAATAGTAATACCATTTAGACTATGACTGAACCAAGGTTCAATTTACGTTTTTTGGTAAAAGGCACCAGGACTGTTTTGCTAAGGTTAATCAAAAGGCCTTCTTTAGTGAACCAATTCGAAATAACAAACAAGGTCTGTTGCATGCTGGCAGACATGGTACATTCATACCCGCCAGAGACTATGATAACCAGATCATCCACATAACCAACGGGGTCATAACCGAGTAGATGTAGCTCATCAAATAACTTATCGATCACGAGTGACCACAGCAAATTTGACATGACACCGCTTTGCGGGCACCCCCTTTTTTATTTCTGAACTCTGCAATCTGTTCTGGGGCCGAAGCTCTTCCAACTCTTTCGCAGTTAATTTTTAACGTCCTACCTTACGCCGTCACCAGCCAAATTGAGGACGCACGAATAGAGGTTCGATTTTAAATCCATCTGAACATTGCATTGCTCTAGCCAGCCTGCACTGACATAGACGATGGTTCGGCCCATGGATTCTGCACTCCAACAGGGGGTCATAGTTGTATTCATCCTCATCACCGATCAAAATCAGGTGATGAAAAATCCCTTTTGCAACCCTCCCCCGTTGGGATTCGAACCCGATACCTCCTTGCGGGCACCCTTTTACTGCTGTAATCGTGACTGGGGCATTACCTAGTTTGGATGTAATCTTCCTACTAACCAACATGGTTCTAATCCAGTGGTTAGTCGGATTATCAATACCTACGCTTGATTGCCCTAGCAATTGAGTCATATCCAGTATTATCAAAAGCTCCCTCAATATCCAAAAAAGCGCACGGAACAATTTCTTCCGAGTGATAAGCCGCTTCAATCTTGGTAACAAGTAGTTGAATACCATAGGTGCATACTTATTCTAGAACTGACCGATATAATAGCAATTTGTTATGAATTGTAAGCTCAGAATTTTTACCTTCAAGCCAGTACATGTTTCTATGTTTAATGTTCAATTCTTTTTGCAATCAGGGACTGGCCTTAAATTAAGTTCTACTGGAGTTAAGTTAACTGTCTCATTTAGGAAGTTTCTAATATATACTTTTTTCAGTTGCCAGGGTCGCTATAATAATAATAATACACATGCCCCAACGGTTGCGGTCTTATGCTTTGTCTTCTCTCAGAGATCATCGCTAGTATTTTGATCAAATTTGCGATCCTAACGTGCTCTTAATATATCAGAGTCCTTAATATATGTAATGCTCTTGGCCTATACGAATCATTTAATTGATTCGTAGGCCAAGATCATTTGTTGTTGTCGTTTGTGGCTGTGACTTACTATTACCGTAGCTAAATGTGAGGTAGGCGTAGCTGAAATACAATTCCTAGGACATGTAATCTCGAAAAATAAAATTGCACCTCTTCCTAGTAAAGTTAAAGTCATCCGAAATTATTGTAAACGTATACAAGGGCTAAAAAGCTCAAGGCATTCCTAGCGATGATCAACTATTACCAGAAATGCAATAAACTCACAAATGAAACTTTATTCGATGATCAAGGGAAACATTAAAAATGACAGGACGTTATTGATTTGGACCGATGAAGTAACCGAAGCATTCGGCAAATGCAAAAATGAGCTCGTCACTGCTCTACTTCACTCGTCTTTCCGAAGAAAACGCCGAATTTTTTATTAACGTCGATGAATCGAATTTCTCAGTAGGAGCGGTATTACATCAAATTGTATGTAGGAGCGGTATTACATCGTAGGCAATTTCGGTCATGTACTTGGTTGTCAAACATTTCCGGTATTTGCTTGAGAGAAGAATAAGCCGAATCTACACGAATCATAAACGGCTTGCCTTTGCATTCCAACAGAAATTGGCCAAGGTTTTTGAGAAATTTTTAAAATCGTTGTAGCGGATCGAATCCGAATAAAGCCATATCACCCCAATCGAACGGATTAATAGAAAGGTGGCATAGAACGCTAAAATCGTCAATTGTTGCATTGGGATAATATGTTTAGGTTGACAATTTACCAGTCATCAAATTAAATCTACGAATTTCGATTAAGAGAGACCTGCTTACGACGCCGGCTGAATTAGTCTATGGCACCATATTACGCATACTAGGAGAATTTTACGACATAAATAAATCTAGCAATAGTCAGAACGAGGTAGTAAAAAATCTGCGTGACTCAATGACGAGCATAACTAGGCCAATTTCTTACGTCAACAAGGAGCCGAATTCAAGTACTCATATATCTTCGTCCGTACTCATACTGCTGAAAAGGTATAGTGCTTGGAGTGTATATGCTCCAGTATCTGTTTGGTATCTCTTTTAAAGAAAAAAACATGCATTGCATTCATTTCAGAATTATTGTACTCTTAAGACTTCAACATTCATGCTTTTTCCGTCTACAAAATTCGCTTCCTTTAAGTTGTTTACTCTGGGATCACTGACTTGTACGAAGACTGCCATCTTATCTTAATAATTTAAAAATAATAATTTTTATAATTTATTTTGCTTAAAGTTCATGTTTTCATCAGCTACGTTTGGCTAGGTAATGGTTGTAAAGCTACTTATATAGTTGAGCCGTAAATAAAGTACGCTTTTGGCCCATATCCTTGCGTCATTACTAGTCGATGGCAAATACATTTTGGTTCATTTTAATCCATCTGTGGCTTACCAAAGAGAGTAATCAGTGTTCTAATGTTCAGTGAGACTACTTAAATAGTTGGTGATAGTTTCGTGCTTTATTTTCCATTGCGTTATTTTAGCTTAATGCATAGGACATTTTTATTTATTGGTGCCAATGGCTTTCTTGAATCTTTCTACAAAATAAACTAACAGGAAGTATTAAAATCTTATAAGCTAAAATTATTACGATTTTTTTAGTCTTAACCACTGTTAATACTTAATATTAGAGTTCACAATTTCTTTATTTGCATTAACCTTGAATATTTAACTTATTTACCCTTTTAAGTCGTCGAGACCTTGGTTGTTTTAGTATACCTCTGGTATTAGTTGGGATGCACTTGTAGTTTTAAGTAATATTTTGTACTGATAGTTTCTTTAATGGTTTTAATACCAAGGTCATAGTGTATGTTGCTGTTTCGAATATACCATGGGATGTTTGTAATACTTTGAAATATTTTTGCTTGTGTTCGTTGCAGGAGTTCTCTATTTGATGCGTTGCTCAATCCTCATAACTGAGTTCCTTAGGCCCATATAGGCTTAATTATCACTTTGTATAGTAACACTTTATTGCATAAAGATAATTTTGATTTTCTTCTTATTAGCCAGTACATTTTCGAAAAAGTTATTTTTATTTGGTTCGCTTAAATATAATTTTCCAAGGTTAGCCTTCGGTCAAGGTGTAAACCTAAGTATTTAACCTTTGTTTGTCGAGAATAATTTACACCATTTAATTTTACTGATGGGCAAGTGCATTCGTTTCGAGTGAACGTCATGTAAGTCGATTTTTTTGTTCACTTTTATTCGCCAGTTTTTTAACTATTGCTCAATTTTGCACAAATGATAACTCTCATGAGGCAGTGTGAGAGCTTTTGGGTGAAATTAAGATGGCCGTATCATTAGCAAATGTTGATATTATTACTTTTTTAGTAATAGATAGATCGGCTGTAGGCCAGTGATCGATTCATTTAGTTTTACGATATAGTGTCTTTGAAGAAGATATTTTCTCAGAACTAAGTGAAAATTGTTTGGCAATAGCTTTTTAATTTTATAAATTAAGCCCTCATGCCACACTTTGTCAAATGTTTGTGCAACATCCAGCAAGACAACAGAACAATACTTATTTTACTCAAAGGAATGTTTGATTATATTTACAATCCTGTGAACTTGCTCTATGGTTCCATGTTGACTTTAGAATACAAATTGATGGTCTGCGGTATAGCCTGACGCTCGGGCTTATATGACCTTTGATTGTATTCTTTACTTTTTCACTTAAACTTAATTGGCTTGAAGGACGAATTATTATCCGTTCGCTCAAGTAAAACCAATTTATTTGCATCTTGATGGGTTGTAAACACTTCCTTTAGATGAGCAGCGAAAGCTAATGCCTTTTCTTCATCCCTTCTTACCCAATTTACATTTGTCAGTCTAATCAATGAGTTAGAATTAACTGGTCTTTTTATATTTTTCATTGCCTTCCACAAAGAGTAATCTGTTCTTTCGGTTGCCGAGAGTTCACTTAAATAATTCTTCCGTCAGTGCAATTCTTAGAGTTTTAATAGTGCTATTAAGCATCCACTTAAATAAAGAAGATTTGGATTGTTGCCATTGCCTCCTTATTCTTCGTTTATCTCGAACAAGGTTCTGAATGTCTCGGGTAGTTTATTAACTTTCTCTGTTATATTGATGGCAGATGGAGCAATTTTTGCTCTCCTCTCTTAAACTTCGTTTAGCATTTCTGCCGCCTCATCAATATCGGTTGGTATTGTAAGTGGAATATCTAAAGAATTACTTTGTTCGACTAGCCTTCTATATAATGGTCCCATTTAGCTCGCTTGTTTGTGAGACGTTTCGGCTTTTCTGCCTTTAGAACATCGGTGCTCAACATTACTATTACAGGAAAATGATCAGAGGACAGATCAAAGCAGTTGGTTGCTTTAACATTTGTGCGTGCAATACCCTCCGTTACGCAAAAGTTAATTAGATCTGGAATCTGTTTTTATCTGTTGGCCAGTAGGTGAGTTGACCAGAAGATAAGTAATCCAAACTCTATTGCTCTATCGCTTCTGCCTTTCGGCGATGTTAGTCTTGACCTCCAGTGGATTTGATTAACATTATAATCTCCCCTTGCAATGAATTTATTTAACCAACTGGTTAAAATAATCCATGAACTGTGATTTTTTATAGCGTGTTTTGGAGGGCAATATACCGCTGATATTACATAGTTCCCATTTTGAAGCAGTTTCTTTAAGGTTACTGGCAAATGAGACTCCATGACATGCGTTACTATTTACGGTTGCGTTCTGATTTTCACCTTGAATGTTGTTAGGCGAAACTTCTGGATACATTTCTTTTCTCTCAATTGAGTATATTTTAAGCATACGCTGCACTTCTCTTTGCCGTTGACTAATTCTTCGTTTGAGCTCTAAATATTTTGGGCACCCCCTATAATTTGCCGTAATAATTTTTCCGCAGTTGCTACATCTTTTCACAGAAGTATCGGCTTCGTATTTGCTGCATTCTTTGGAATTATGTAGTTCCCCGAAGATAACACAGACATCGCTCAACGTCCAATAAGCTTCAATATGTCCATGTTCTTGGCATTTAATACACTGTATTGGCCCTGTTCTTTTTATGGATTCCTTTAATGTGATTCTTCTATGCAGAAGATATTTCAAGCTATATATTCCATGCTTTTCTTTTGTTTTTTTAACTTTCTACTCTTAATTCTCTTAATTCGACTGGATCTATGAAACTCTAAATTCCTTTTATTACGATAACCAGTCCTTTCTGGATCTTTAGTTGTTAAGTATAGTACCGGTTACAAATTTTGTCGAATTGGATAATTAATGCTCTGTAAGCATCAATGTTGAGAG
This sequence comes from Tipula confusa, assembly GCA_963556175.1. NCBI lineage: Eukaryota > Metazoa > Arthropoda > Insecta > Diptera > Tipulidae > Tipula > Tipula confusa. The sequence goes on along the minus strand of OY744475.1, from coordinate 57,723,685 downwards.
ATTGGATTTTTGTTTCTTTTATATTTCCTTTTTTCACACCAGAAATGTAAAAATTATTATCCGTTATTTTGTTAAGCCAGTAAGATTTTTTGAGGATTCTTCTCTAAAATAAATTGGTGGAGAATTCTTCTTTTCTGGAGTATTTTCTTCAGGAACATTTTCGGTTTCTAATAAACTAGAAAATCGAATGCATTGCGTTAATTCTACGCTAGCTAGTCTATTGAATTTTTTCACGCTGCCACTTGCCGTGTAAATGTTAAAATGTATAATTATTTTTATAATTTTTGTATTTTATGTTTTTTTGTATGTTTTTTAAAACTTTTTATAATTTTGTATTTTTATATATTTTATGTTATTATATTTTTATATTTTTAAAATTTTTTAAATTTTTTATATTTTTTGTATTTTTATATATTTTATATCTTTAGGTTTTTTATATTTTTTATATTTTTTATGTTTAGTATTTTTTTTATATATTTTATATTTTTCATTTTTGTATATTTTTATATTTTTTATATTTGCTATATGTTTTATATTTTTTTTATTTTCTATATGTTTTATATTTTTTATATTTTTAAATTTATTATATTTATATTTTAATATTTCCTGGTTTCATCCTTCGCCGTACACTCTAATCAATCAAATCAATCAATCTGATTTCAATCAGTGATGACGATGAACACAACTATGACCCTCTGGTTAAGTGTAGAATCCATGGGCCGAACCATCGTCCATGCCAGTACAGGCTGACTGGAGAAATTGCAATGTGCATGGTATTCAAAGCGAACCTGTATTGGTGCGTCCTCGATTTGGCTAGTGACTTCGTCAGATAGGATGTAAAAAAGTAACCGCGAAAGAGTTGAATGTGTTTCAGCTCCATAACAGATGACATAGATATATACTATTTTTGACAATTGACGTACCTTACTGTTTCGATTTTTTTGGGGGTTTCTTGACAGTGATGCATCGATGCAATAAGTATCTCAATTTATGTGAAGGACATTTGTAAAAAACATCCTACTGTTTTATTATAAAATATATGACTTGCCTGATTTTGGTATCAATATTGCTTGTGAAACCTTCCATTGCACTGGGAAATATCGAGTTATAAGTACTACGTGGGATAAGTAGGCCCTCAACCTTTTCTTCTTATTTCTCGCCCATGGAACGTTACTTCTATTACTACAATAGTTGCTTGTACTTCTTTGTAGATGCTCCTTCTCGTATTTTTCGTGGTATGTTAATTATATTTTTAATTATAACTGCTGTGCCAGCATGTGTTATTTCTACAGGATAGTTTGTGTCATAGATGGTGTATCTTGATATTTTTAGTAAACTTTTGCTATGGTGTACTCTCCGAACGTACTTTTAAAGCTCGCTGAGGAGCATAAAAGCTAAATCTCTCAAGCAGTTCAGAACAAGTGTGCGATATTGACGCATTGCTTATTTTATAAAAGCTTACTTTATCGAAAGCTTTCGAAAAATCTGAATAGATCACATCCACATGTCCACGGTTTCCAACAGTTTCAAATATTTCACTAGAAAAAACCATCAAATGTAGCTACTATGACAATCAGCTGAAGCGGTCAATAAATCGGCATATCAAAGGAATTTTTGAAAAATTCTGCAAACGAATTGCATATTTCATGGGAACTTGAAAAAAGATCATTATTGTACGTCATAACCCGCGGATAGCCCCGTGATTTCATTTTGTTTGCAAACAATCGTTCAGGGTTTCAATTTATTTCTTTGGAACAAATAAATCAAAAGCATTATTTAAAATCTTATAAAACTCCGATACAGCATCCGAAATTAACAATCCACCAAAAATAGCAGACCAATCGACACTAAGCAGAAAATTGTTTAAGGACGGAAGATTACCTTTAAAAAAATCATATTTAAAATCATTTTCTACAAAACAGTGGCGTGTGGTAAATACTAGAATGTCCTGATAAATTTGGACAAAACTCTGTAGCAATAAAATCTAATGATGAAAAAATCATGTCCAAAATACGTCCATAATTATTGAATACAGCATTAAATTGACGTGTCCCAAAATTAGCGAAACTGTCTAACACCACGTTGGAAAAGTCATCAGTTGTAGATCCAATGAAATCATCATTTATCCAACACCAAAAAATATTTGAAAGATTAAAATCACTCGCAAACAAAACATGATCGCTTTCATTATAGATAACGGTAGAATTTCACTGTTGACAAAATCACTAATCTCTGCAATAACAAAAAGCCAAAACGAACCACATTTGATCTTGATAATGATTGAATCGCCACTGTCGCAATTAGCGTTAACTTGATAAAATTCAAGATTATTTTTCAGTGCAATAATAACGCCGCCTCCAACTACTTTAGTATTGCCCGGATTACGATCACGACGAAACACAGAATAGCAAGAAGGAAAGAACTCTTGAATTGGACGTTGAAGATGATTGCAAAATAGAGTTAGATGAGATAGTTGTGTTAGATTTATTAGTAGTATTGGTATAGGTAGATTCAAAGTTTATTAAGCTCTTTGTTCATTTACAAATTTAACCTCATTAGCAAAAATCTTGGATGATAAATCTTGAAATGTGAATCAAGCAACTGTTTTAATTTTGCATTTTAATATGTAGTAACCAAAGTGCTTATTATTTAGTATCCCCTATTCACAAAATTAGTAAAAAATTTGCCCCGATGTGGTTTGAATATATTTCGATGCCAACCGTCGGTATTTCATTTCTCGATTTTAACTTTAAACGCTAGATTTTTTTTATAGCATCATGCAATTCTTATTAACACCTTAGTGCTATTTAGTAATATTTTGATAATATCGTTGTTGATCGCGCAACCTATTTGCCTTTCACATGGCAACTTTTCGTCAAAAGTTGATTCGCAAAAAAGCAACAAATACCAATTTCTTGAAACGTGTAAGCATTATTACTTAAACCTAATTTTGATCGATCTCTTTCTTAAATATAGGGCCAAATACAGATTCATTCTATTTTTCGAGCTATGTGAAGATTATCATCCTTGCCTCAAATGGCAATATTCCTACTTATGAAGGTTTGTTGATAGTCCGATAAAAGGGCCAACTTCTGAGTGTTAAAATCCATCAGACCATCCATTTTAATCCATTTGAAGAGTAATTAAAAATTAATTGTCGTTACATTTGGCCATTACACATAGCGTAGACCCCACATGTTGTGCTAGCAAATTATAGCAATTTACACAATATCTGAAAAAATATTATAGATATTATAGATATGGTTGCTGCGTTTGACTCGATTTGGGCATCAAGTTTCTTAGATAACAACAAATTTCAACTGATACACTTTCTAGCTATGATATGATACCTTCAAAAAGGCAGTTGTTTTTGTTCCAGGTGGCATTTTGAAATCGCGTATTAGTTTTAGTTAGGAAATATCAAGAATAATCTGTAGAACTGCAGTTATGGCATTTTTACTGTTCCTAGCTAGGAGAGTAAGTTTTTGAAAAGTTGGTGCTACCGACTACTAAAAGGATATAATCTGATACAAATTCAGTGACAAAGTAGTTGAAGCTGGTATATTGTTGGAATTAATTCGTATTATGTGTTATTCGCTTATAGATTATTTTCTAGTTGATTATCCTAATCCACAAAGGTTCTTTGCAAAAAAGCACAGTAAGAGAAAGATAATTGAATGAAAATTTGGACACATAAAAACTCAGAGGAGTAGAGCAGAAGACGTACAAGAGACCATATAAATGCGAGTTTAATTCAAATTTGGTTGACTGCTTGAGAACATGAATAAGACAAAGTACAAACAATGGTGGAGGAAAACTCTTCCTTCAGGAGGCCTGCATACTTTATCCAGAAGAACTAAATTTAAATACTATTAAAAATAATAAAAATCTGATCATGCATGGAAGATAATTGAGAATCCGCAAATGGCAATTGATTGGTCATACACTAACAAAATAACCTTAGCAAGTATACCAATAAGTATGCCATTGAACTGGATTCCACAAAGAGAAAGAACTTGACAAATTATGGGTCGAAATGAAAGCAATAAATCCAATAGAGTAAGGTGGTCCGCAGCCTAGCAAATCCCTTATCGTATATTGGAGATAAAAGAAAACAAAAACATCGATAATTAACTAAACATTTCTAACGACCAGTGGCCCTATAAACATATACACATCTAATTTAAAAATCCTATTTCAGAGATACACCAAGTAATTGACAGTTGTTTATTTTGATTCTGATCTAACTCGCGCAACATTAAAAAAAAATATATATAATTTTCCAATTAAAATAAATAAAATTGATTTATAACCTTTCAATGATTTACCATTTTCAGATTGACAAATATTTATTAATCAATATAAAGGAACTGTAAAAAAAATGTTAAGGTTTCGAAAAAGTTGTTCGATTTATCCGGTTGTCTAGTTTTAGGTGTTTGATATATGCTCTTTTTACTTTCAAATGTAAATTAGATGCCATATTAACAGTCTAATCGTGTTAGTTTACTATAATCGGAGGTCTTGTTGTTTGTCAATCAAACTAAATTTAAGACCAACCAACTTTCCTTCAAACACCAAATTTTTCTCACACACATATCGAACGACTAAAACTACTAATCATCGAGATTCAATAATATATTTTTTTATAACACCAATGACAAAATATTATAACTAATAAATATTTATTATGATTTTATCTTTATATACATACAGTATAAAAATTTAATTTATTTTTGTTTAAATTAATTAATAAAATAAATTTTTTAAATTAATTAAAATTCAATACAAAACGACGAAATCTTGCATTTTGTGAAACTTGTCGATATTTTCAATTTATTTAAATTAAATCGAATTAAATAAACTTACATAAAAAAAAAATTATTAATTAAAATTAAGTTTAATTAAAATAATTATTTTCAATTTAATATAGAATAAAAATAAAAATTACTGTGTGAATTGACAAGAGTGGGAGATGTAATTAGCCAGTGATATTAATATGTATACTATATACAACATGACACAACCTAACGATGGGGGACATTTTAACATGTCTTTGCCATAATTGGTTCGATTTATTTACTGTGAGAAAGTTTGTCTACAGTAGATATATGTATCCAATTAAAAATTCATAATTATTGATACGCGATATACGTGTACGAATTATGAGTATAATGTTGTGCAACGAATGGATATGCGGAACATGACAAAATTTATATTTTGTGTTGGGTAAAATAAGGCTTGCAATGCCTGGGTTTCGGAATTAAGAATTACTAATTCCAGGAGCTGATTTATACATTTTTGAATAAGAGTGAAAAGTCAGTACCACACGTAATACTGATCCGATTGTGTTGACTGGTACCTTTATCAAAAGCTTTTGATACTGCTATTAATTATGCATACATTTTCGAAAATTGTTGCAGTTCTTTATTAGCCCCTATAAAATTTCCACCATTATCACTGTATATAATTGAACCTCGTCCTCTTCTTACAAAGAACTTTTTTAGACATTCGATAAATACTGCGCTGGCCCGCAATAGTTCACACCAACTATAAGAAAGGTCTTGCTGCCAATTTAAATCTATTAGCTGGTATTAATCCCATAATTTGCTCTTCCATTTTAGGTTTAAACCTAAAACACGGCAAACACTTTCGAATGATTTTCTTAACTGTATTTTTACCATTAATAATCCAAAATTGCTGACAAGTTAAACGCCAGAATGACGGTTTTTCGTATGAACATCTCTTATTAAAAGCGTTGCAAAATGACAATCTGGTGGCTATAACAATTGATGTTTCTGGACGTCATCCATACCGCTCAACTCTGTCTGCTTCCAACTCTTAACATTTTCTCGTCATCGACGAATGTGGACAAACTCATTAATTTACTACTCACAGTCAAAAGATTCCCATTAATAATAGAGTTAATGTCTTTAATAAAACGGCAATTCTGAACCGTCTGAACGATTGACCAAATCGCAATATGTAATTCTATTAAATTTAATTAAAAATATTCTTAATATGAGTAACTACCAACGATAAATCATGTTTGGTTTCAGGTTAATGTTTGAATATTTTTGACTTCTACACGACTTAGTGGCCATTCTGACTCTCGCCAATAAATTTTCTGAAATCTATTATCACTGTTATGAAACTATGGAGAAAAGATCTTCTTGGACGAGAGGTCCGATCATAAGTAAATCATTTAAAGATAACTGGGAAGTAGTCTTCGCTGATGCAACGCACACAACTCTACACTTAGTTGTACTATTAGATGGACGAAGCACCGCTAAATGAGGAACCCATTACTCGACACTAAACCAACTAACTCTTCATGCCCCATTTTCTCATATTCACGCATAAAACTAATATATTGACTTTAGGTTCCAAATTGTTCTGTAATTTTCGTTCTACACTAAAGAATCTTCTTTTCGCCATCTCGTGAGATTCTCCAAACAAATTAAGATTAGATTCCAATGGCAACGACTACATAAGTATCACTAGCATCTCTTTTATGTGAATCTACAAATATTTTTTCAAATTCTTCCTCTTCCTTACGTAATTTGGTTTTTACAGCATTCCAATTCCCAAAATTTTTCTAATGATTTGTCATTAAAAATTTTAAGTTTCTACTATAGTTATCAACTGTTGAGTGAATCTCCATTTCTATTTTATGAGATACCTCTGTCTTAGAACCATTTATTCTCGAAATATTATTAAACTCTTTTTCTAATTTAATTTGCAATCTTTGCACTAATCCTTTGGTCATAAATTCTATGAGACGCAGAATCTAATAATGCTCTACATAGAATACACGGTAAACATCGAGACTAATTTTAAAACATTTGTTAAAACCACAGTAGTTTTATAGGATAACAAAACAATTCAATGCTAATTCTAAAACTTCAAGAAGCGTATAACTTATTTAAAACTACAAAGCTTTAATTTTAAACATGAAAAGTTCTGATATAAAATAAAACCAAAAAACAATTGAAATAAATCCTTTTCCTTTTGGCAACTAATAAAGAAAACTCTAACAGTTTGATTAAAAATAATAAAAGGTTAAAAACAAAATTTTCTCTTAAATATTAAAACATAAAAAATTTAAAATTGCCCATAATGGTTCTCAACTGAAAAAAAAAACATAAAAGTTAAGTAAACTTTTCCATATTAAAAAATTGAACGCATTGAAGGTGTAATAAACGAAATTTACATTGTTTCTTATAATTCACTAGAACAACGTGATCATACAAAGTATAAAATCCTAGTATGAACCATGTAATTATTTAGATTATAAAGTTTAGGCTAAGAATTTTAACTAAGAAAAACTTATGTAAATATTAACCAATTAAAAATTTTTATGGAAAAAAAAAATAAAAAATGTCATTATTTAGATTATAAAGTTTAGGCTAAGAATTTTAACTAAGAAAATTTATGTAAATATTAACCAATTAAATATTTTTATTGTAGTTTGGTCGCTGCACTGCTGCAGCCTGATGAGAGGGCAAATGTTATTATTTTAATATCAAATTTAATTCACGTATTGAGCTCGATCGAAACCGAACTGTTACAACTTAGAACTTACAATGAAACGAAGCAAATTTCGTCTCTTTTCATTGTAAACAATATTTATATATTTTTTAGTCGTTTAAGCGACCAAATTCAATGGTGGAGGTTGAGTGGAGGAATACTGGAATGATAGAGCTGTTCAACAAAAACCAATACTTAATGCTGGAAACAGACGTGCAGAATTCTGCATGCAGCGAAATTAGTATAAATTACAAGTAGTCTGCACGTCATGCAGAATTCTGCATGTTGTCTCTAATTATAATTTCACTGCACAAAAATCAGTGTTGACAACACAAAAAGAAAAAATTACAATTTTTCGCTTACTTCACATCACATTATTTGTTGTTTTGACATTTATGATAAATCTAAAATATTATTTTAGCAAGATAAAGCAAACAGTAGGTATGCGTGAGAATACCATTCTGTCACTAGTTTCAAGTTCAGAATCTAACTAATCTAAAGTTTCCAGCATAACTGATCAAACCAGGCAATTGCTAACTTTTTATTTTATATAAAAAAAACCTTAGAGTTTATATTTTAAACCAACTCTGTTAGATTTTAAACACACAGGTTTTCTTTTTGGACCAATATACTATTTTACCGACATTTTTGGTTTTAAATTGAAACGTTTATAATTCAGAGTAACATTTTTTAAGCATTAGTTTTAAATATTATATTGAGATTTTTTTAATTTCAGAGTTTGTTCATCTAGATTTTTTAAAGTTTAAATATAAAATCGAAATTTAGAACCTATCTATATACAGTCAAAAAAGTTTTAAAATTATTCTCGATTTTTACCGTAATATCTTTAATTTTTACTTCCTTTATTAAAATTAGGGCAGTAGTTAAAATTAAATGGCGATGCACAATTTCTTGGCATACAAAATTTAAAATGTCGTTGGCTGTTTTCTTTGAATTATTGTCGGTTTCAAGAACTTTATGATCTACTGATAATTGTCAATTGTCATTGCAAAAGTACATGGTGTTTTAATTTACACAATCTACACGTTCTAGACAAACAATTGTTTACCAAATGCTAATCACTAAAACAATTTAAACATCTAAACGTTTTTTTTAACTCTTTCATGCCTTTCTACCGGTGACAAATTACGAAATTCAAAACAATTTTCTAAATTATGATATTTCTTGCTACAAATAAGGCAACTATCTTTATATCTCAAAGCATTATCTGTCTTTGCCACAAAGGTTTTTCAAGATCCTTTCCAGGAATGAAGAACATCCTTTTCTGCTGAACTTTTTACAATTTAAGCGCAACGTTACAATATGAATTATCACAATATCCCACTTATCGATCTTAATATCCGATTTTTGCAGCGACCGTAACTGAATTTCACAGTTATCAAGTAAATTTTGCAATTCCCTACCAGTAACCTTGCTAACGAATTGTAAATTAAATGACTTCTTGTGTTTCTCGTCAATTTACTGCGCCGTTATTTATAATCGTTCCCTCAAATCGATCTCTAAAATGAATCCAATCTTCTAACCTACCGTCAAAAGGAGGAATTTTGATTTCGGGTAACTTAATGTCTGAGAAAATTATATTTGGCTTGTCTACTAATTTTGTAACATGAATTCACATGTACTACTTTATTATACATACGTTATGGTTACATGTATCTATAACCCTATTTAACAACTCCCTTTTTAATTTCTAATTTATATTAGTTACAAATTACAATGCAGTTCATTTTGTTTCTTATACTAATAATGAATGCTTAATTAACTTCAACCTAAACATTAGTAAATATTTCCTTCCTTTTCCTTAAATATACAACTATGTATAAATACAATATTATCTTTTCACAGTATGTTTCAAAACAAAACTTAATTTCTAATCAATTGTTTTAAAATTTAATTAGTATCAATTTTAAAGTTTAGTGTGAAATAAAGTGTATATAAATTAGATTTTCTGCAATTACATGACGTATGGGACATAAAACGGTTAAAGCGCTTTCAAAACAATTGAGTTCTTCTGCAAACCTCTTAATTTATTTTCAGTTTTGGCTTTGTGATGTTTTCTGGGGTAAGTTGAAGTTTGGGCAACGAAGTCACTGGCTGATTGATTACAAAGTATCTTGGAGTTAATGTTTCATAGTTTTCATCATTATTCGATTGTGAAGTGTTCCGCCTTGAATTTAAAATGTTATTTCAATTATATTGGCTGCGCTTTGCATTTTTCGGGGTATTTTTAATGATTCGAGATATAAATTTTGCTTCTTACCGTATGCCAGATGCTCGCTAAATCATCAGGCACAAAATCCCATAGTTTAGATTTTGAAATCTTAGGCTTTGAAATGCCATAATATTAATAATATCGTTGATGGTGCTGGTCACCGTTCGACCTTGAACAAAAATGTACCTTCTTCCGGAGTGTACTAAATTCCCAATATTGTTGTTGGTATAAGTATCAAATTTTATTTGTGCTACATTGTATTAGGTGCGTTCAACTTTTGATTTGAACGATCTCATCGAGTGTATCAATCTCTTCAGAAGGATAACGACTTATAAGTCACGCTTTTAGCTTTTATTGGCTATTAGCCAATTTTAAAATTTCCAATTTCTTCAATTGGTGAACTGACCTTGTAGCTAGAAAAATAACAGCAGTGGTCCCGTAAGGGGGTGTAAAAACCTGGTAATCCTGCACCGACTTATTGAGTTGGTCTCACCAAATTATTATCTAATATTTTCTATTCTGCTCTGCAATCTACATATGCCGATAGAAATCTACAAATCTATCCTTTTAACAGGTTTAATTGTCCGGTCGTATCTTGTTATCCGTGGTTCAATTTATCTCGTAGTTGATTCTGTTTTAGTTCTCGTTTTACTAATAGGTGTCGGGTATCACCATCAATGTTGTACTTGTTTGGCATTTATTTTCATGTCGGGCTTGGGTATCATGACTGAGTTCGGCATTTGTTTCGATGTTCCTTTTAATGAGAATATTTGCAATAGTCTTGTGAAGATGATTATAGTTACGGCGATAAAATGTGCCTTGATCTGACCTGACGATTACTGACCTTGGCTGCTCCTATTCTTTAGTAACGTTACCGACCCATTCTCTTATCTGTATTCTAATATTATCGTTTATTTTAAGTTCTGGTAAGTTTTTTGACCCGTAGTCTGCATAGACTTTCCCTTTCTGTCGTAATTTCACTATATTATCATTTAAATTATGTACAATTTTTGGTTGTAACAAGTTAGAGCTTATTGGACATATTGGTTTTGTTATTCTAGATATCAACCTTTCATTAGGTGAATCCAGTTTCTCATTTTTTAGGGTGTTTCTCAGGTTTTGAAATGCTAATAACACATCCGAATTGTCGTTTTGGCATTTCTTAAAAAAAATTGCCATAGTTCCGCAAGTTTTTTAAATTCTTCCTACGAATATTGGGGCCCGTTGTCAGACTCCAAAATTTCTGGTGTTCCAAACAGAGCGAAGTTTTTTTTCAAGAGTTACTACAATTTAGTTTTTCCATTTCTATAAAACCAGAGTAGCGATCTATTAGTAGTTATTGTAGTTATCCGAGTTGAAATGAAATATATCCTATGCGACAATTTGATACGGATATTTTGGAATTTCTTTTGGTATTGCAGGCTGTTTGATATTGATTGGATCGTTGAGTACTTTGATGCTGCATTTTCCTACATACTCTGTAACATGCTTGGTGAGGATTTTCCAATAAAACAGTTGCCGTGTCCTTAGAGTATTTTGTATCTCTAAATGTCACATGTGCTGAGCATCTAGCATTTTACGTATTTGACTTTTGGGGATTATTATTTTTTCACTCTTGAATATTTTGCCCTCGTGCGTTGATAATTCTTCCTCGAATTTCTGGAAATACTTTAAACCCTCTGGGGATTAAAGAATTTCCAGAATCATAGATTTCCCTATATTCCGGAAATCCATTTAAAATGTATTCCTTCAATACCGATAAGTTTTCATCTGTATCGGTTTCCTGTACCAAACGATTCAATGCCGCAGTTGATATTGGTATGACAATGTCTATCTCCAGCTCTTCCTCGCTGCTCGTATCTGTGTTATTATTTTGGACATCTCGACTTAATAAATCTGCGATCGGTATGTCTTTTCCTTTGCAATAGATAATTTCTGGATTATTCGGATATACTTGCAGGATGATTCTCTGCAAAGAAAGAAATGTAATTAGGCGCAAATTTGCAAAAAAAAATATATATTCTGAAATTTTACTCTACGTTAAAGTTGAAAACAAAATATTATAGCCTCTATATTGGAACCCATGTGAAAAAATGTCGAACGGTGATAATCGAAAATGAATAATCAGAAAATAGTGGTTGCTAAATATCAACGACAGTCATCTAGTAACGATCGCCATCGAAACCAATAGTACGAATTTAATAAAATGAACGCCTATAGAAGGCGATTGATTTGAATAGTATAGGGTCCAGGGTTATATATATATATATATATATATATATATATATATATATATATATATTCTTAAACTATGGGAATAATTTAGTTATGATCAAGGTCGATCACATATACGAGACATACATTAAAATACCTCAAAACCCAGATCAAAAGGTTCCCTAATCATTATAAATGCACGCATACACTCTTTGTGTATGTATAAACTGATACCACATAATATAAATAAAAAAAGAAAATCGGCTACGACTTTGTGTCCTATACGATCGCACACACAAAATAAACGCGATCACCTTAATTTTATACCATAGTTATTCTGATATATATTTTATTAATTTAAATTTCATTCATCATCATCTGAGAAACATTAAAATAAACAAAACAAAAAAATAAAAATGTATATAATAAAAATAATCATAACAATGATCGCGATCTTCTGATCTTTCGCGTAAACAAAAAAAAATTCTTGATTGAATAAAATGTGATGTGATCAATGTTACTGGACCTCGCGATCTTTTTTTTTCTCTGTTTTTTTTGCAATTTATTTTTGCATAGTTTTTGATCGTCAATATTGATGATGTTGCCGGTTACGATCGTAGGTAGTCGTTTTATGTAGCATATATAGCATTTTTGTTCACTCTCGAAGGATCGAACTCTGGATAAATACGAACAAGTTAAATGGAAAATGATAATAATAATTGTTTGTATATAGTTGCTGCTGTTGTGTGCGTTTGGTCGAGCAACAGTAGTATAGAGATTCATTTGATTTTCGCGGTACACGATCAAAAGATAAATAATAAGAAATCAAAAATATATTTATATTGGCGGTATTTAGGACTTTGTACTTTTTGTTGTTGTTATTGTTGTTAGTTTTGTGCGAGTTGACAAAAAAAAATCTCTTCAAAGTCAAATCATTTAAAAATATTATATAAAATTTAAAAATCCATCAGAAATAAGATGAAATTCTTTCTTTTATTTTAACGATCCTCTTCTTCTTAAAATGTGCGTGTTGTGTGTGTGTGTATTTCATTTTTGGTCGGTATTTTAAATATGTGGACAAAAAAAGCGCCAAAATATCAACCGTTGGGTAACTAAGTGGTGAGACTGCTTCTAATGCTTTCTCATCTGCTAACATTATTAAAATGTCAAGAATAAGCTGTTCGCTCTCATGGGAAAAGAGATACTTCTCTTAAATACTAACAGTCATAGTCATTTGTCAGAGTCTAACTCTTTAACCCATGCATGCCAGTGGGTTTGATCTCCATCTTCCTTAATTTTCGCTTGTCGGTATTTAGATTTAAGGAGTGGGCGTAGGATATAAAAATTACCTTACACTCTTGTTTCAATGGTTGCAAGTGAATATTTGTATGGGGAGAGATCATGCTAAGTCGGTCGCTAGTTTGTGTCCTCTAAATCCTCTATTGTTACGAAACCCCTTTATTGATGAACATTTACATTTTATGATTAGGAGGAAGCACTTTCGTAAGGTTTGGACGGTTGTCCACCGATAAATTGTTTTCTTGTGTATTTTGCTTGTGGTTTGAAGTATGTCGCATTGGCAGTAAATTTGAATTTCGTTCATTGGTTATCGTTTTGTTGCACTCATTGGTTTGACTATTGAGTTTTTTGATGCCATAGACCTTTGAGTTTAAAATGAGTTCCCCGTCTGCTTCTTAGCTCAAATTTTCGGGTTTGCTTTCTGTTTCAGGTACAAATGTACTAAGCAACTTCTGTAGTTTGCAGTGTAATTTTTGCCGCAGTTATAACGATGATTTGAAGCTCGTGATCGAATCCGATGAAGCCAGATGGTTAATTCGGTACGGGTTAGCGCAGTGGTCTGTAAAAACTACGTTATTTTTATTATTTGGTACGTTCCAAAGATTGGTTTTAGTTGTGAAAGTCCGGTTCTTGGGTCATGCTTTAATAACAAATTGGCTGGAGATTCCCGTTGTACTGCTGTCGGTGTAGTGCGATAATTTATTAAAATATTATCCAATACCCGTTGTATTTCTGTTGTCGTATATTGTCCATTTTCAGGCAAATACTTTTGATATTCTTCTTTTAATACTCTGGGCAGCTCGATCCGCAATACCATTGCATTGCAGGTATGTATGGTGGACTCTTTAATGGAGCTCACTATTCGTTCCACGTCCGCATCGAAGCTTGGCCACCACCACACAGATCTACTTAACATTTTCATTTGTGAAATGCCCGGATGTCTATCATGAAGTAACTTCAAAATGTGATTTTGTAATTTAAGAGGTATAACGACTATGTTCCCCCAAATACTGGATCCACTTACTACTGAAAGTTCATTATGTCGAATGAAAAACGGTTTTAGCTCATCTTCCACATTATGCCAAATTCACATCTACTTTTGTTTCTCGAGCTGCTCTATAGCAGGCAAAGGGTAGTGTTCGAATTCAACCCATTTATTGACACTGACATGAAAAACGACGCATATTCGTAATCCCTTAACCTTTTTAGGCACGACTACAATAGGACTGGCCCACTGACTATGCTTGACCGGACAAATAATACCGGTGTCTACCATTTTATAAAGTTCTTCTTTCATTTTTGCTTTTAGGGCATATGGCATACTGTAAGGTTTACAATATATAGGGTTTGCATTTTTTTTAACACTATAACCGCTTCGAAATCTTTTATTGGGCCACTGGTACTCGAAAATACTGTTGGAAACTTAACTTTAAGATCTTCCACCATGCGTTGTCCACTATCTACACCAACAATTTCTCTGATATAACTATTACTTATTTCGAATGCCATTCTCCAATCCGGAATTGTTTTATCCAACCAGTTCCGTCCTATAAGCGTTGTAAACAATTTATTTGCCCTTATTATGACCAATGTTAATGAATATTTCTTACATTCATATTCAACAAGCTACTAATTTCTCCCCTGTAACCGACCAATGACAAGCTACTAACTTCTCCCCTGTAACACTCATTTCTCTTCTAATTGTGCCTTTGGAAAATATTTATAAAAATTACTTTCCTCCATTACACTTGCACATGCTCCAGTATCTACTTCTGCCTTTATCTGAACCCCATTTATTTCCACTTTCTCCAAAACAACCGTCCAATTAAATTTTCTAATACATCGTCGAGTTCTTTCTGTTCCAAATTATTGATTTCCTTTTTATTTCTACAGAGCTCCTTCACATGCTTCTTTACTTAAAAAGCACCTCCAATATTTTGCCGGACAAAATCTATTACTATGGTTCCTACCACATTTATCGCATGTTTTATTCCTATACTTTCTCCAAAGTATAAATACACATAGTACTACCATCATAAGAAAAAAACATTTTACCCATTGATGTTCCAGATGTCGGGTCGATAGAATATATTCAAAATTTATTTTAAATATATGACATTTAGGCGATTATACAAATAAAAATATTTTGATTATTTTAAAACAATACAAGTAGTGACATCTAGCATGTCAATGGGATAACATTTCATGGTAGTACTATGTGTAATTATACTATGCCTTCTCTTGGATTAGAATTGAATGTTACACAAGGAGTACTATCATTTTGTCTTGTAGTCCAAATTTTGGATACTGAGCTGTCGTTAATTGTTTTGGAATCTAACGTAGCTAATTCTAAACTAACAGCTGTCAGTAACAGCATGCATTTTCAAAGGTAAGGTCACTTCCTTCCGATAAAAGTTTCTTTTGAATAGACTAATTTCTCAGTCCACAAATAAATCTATCTCCCACTTGTCTAAATTCGACTCTACCACTCTGGTGCAACGGGCGATATAGAGTGCCCGGTTGTTTCATTCTAAGTAACCTTTCAATTTTAGGGTCTAAAGTTTCAATCATTGTGTTCTGTGTTTTAAACACTTGATCCGCACCAACAAACTTGGTTCCCTTGTCCGTCGTCCTTGGTGGCCATGCGCCACTGGCTATAGTCGAGGTAACATTATCTCTAATCTGAGACACTCGATTGGCTGTGAAGGTTTCTAACAGCTCTTATCCATTTCAAAATAATGGTGGAGTCCGTACAATCGGACATCTTCTACAGCTTCTGGTAGCTTATCATCCCATTCTATATCAGCGTTCCAGATCTGCTGCCTTGGTACGGAATGTATTTCATCTTTTCACTATCTTCAACATTTTTTGAACTCATCTCTTTAGACAAGATTTGTTTAGCATCTAGGGGAGTTGCAACTGGGTGCAATCTGTCATATTAAACTTTCTCAAAACATCGTTTATATAATCTTCCTGACATATCGATACTTTTCCAATAATATGAGATCATCTACGTATACAGCGACTATTATTATCTTTTCAGCTACTGTTCTAAAGTATGTGCATGTGTCTACCAAAGATTGCTTTATACCGGAATTCTTCAGTTGGGTGTCTAAATATTGACTCCAAATGCGGCCGGTTTGTTTAAGCCCGTACAGTGATTTTTTAAGGTAACAAACTTTTTTAACATATTGAAAACATTATGGCTGCAACATATAAATGGTATCTTCAAGTTCTGATTAGAGAAATGCTGTGATTGCATCCATTTGGTGAATATCTAAATCAAATTTCGCCGCCATTACTAATAAGAAACGAATCGAGCTGTATCTGACAACTATGCCCGGTTTCTGCGCACATCCCTGGATCCCTAGTCTCGCTTTATGTTTTACAATTCTTCCGACAGCATCGCGTTTCGTTTTAAACAGCCATTTATTACTGATGGGTTTTTTATTAACAGGCAGATCAACCAACTCCCAAGTATAGTTTTCCATTAGAGATTGATATTCGGATTCCATGGCTTGCTTCCACAAATTCGAATGTATACTTTGTAATGCTTCATTTACTGATTATGGATCTTCATCGAAAATTTTTCGTAAAAAATCATCTTAGAGGACGAAGATGTATTTCGCACCGCCAAGCGAATCTTCTTCTATGAGACCGCATAGATCTGCATGCACCAGCTCTAACAGTTCATTCGCTCGCTTTCCACTATCTGGAAAGAGTAATCGGGTTTGCTTACCCCTGATACACGTTTCACATTTTTTGCTTGCCATTTTTCACCATTTGACTTATTGACAGCAAATTTGCCGACAAATCCGGAATGTGCAAAACATGTGATATGATGACTTATGACACTTCGTTATCAACAATTAAAGACAATTTGCAGTCATCGATGCCTATCGCATAAATTTTTTGATTATTGGCTGTTAGCACCTCTGTATTTGATGCACCACGATTGACCTTAGTCATTAACTAATCATTGTGCGTTATATGTGCCGATGCTCCTGAATCGATGTACCAACCCTCATCATTCAATTTATCATTCGCGGCGAATATACTTAACAACGACTTTCCATTTTTTGGTTTAATTTGTTGTTGTCGTTTATTTGGTTTTCTGCAATTACTAGCGTAATGGCCCGGTTCATTACAATTGTAGCAACGCGTAGGCTTCTTGTAATGTGTTTTATTGTTCGTAAAAAACGCGGTATTTTCTTTTTTTTCCACTTCTTGAAGTGATTTTGTTTTTATAAAATCTTCTGTTATAATAGCCCCCGAATTCTCGATTGACATTATCATCGGCTTGTATGAATCAGGTAATCCAACCAAAAGAAATGTGGCTATCCATTCTTCACTTACTGCAAACTCAATATCATTAGGCATCTGTGCAGTTGACATAATGGTAGTGACGTACTCCTCCATTGATTTACAATCAATCATTTTCGTCATGATCATTTTTCGCATTAGACCAACCTTTCTTGATAATCCTTTATCTGTGAATGTATTTTATAATTGCTCCCAAACTTCTTTTGAAGTACTGGCTGAGCGAATATGAACATAGTTCTGTTGACTGGCTGCTTTTTTAATTTCATCTTCTGTGTCATCTTTTCCTTGCAGACATTACCATAAATCTTCATGTTGAAGGTATGCCTTCATTGCAAAATTCCAATTATTGAAGTTTTCTCGGCCATTCAGCTTCTCGATGAATGATATTATTGACATCGCCATGATGAATGATAATTACTTTTATTTTAAAATTACTCACTTATTTGTATTTCGATAATTCTGGGTCCATAACCTGATGGACAGAGATTTCTTCAAAATAAAACACAACTTGCTCTTGTTGAAACTAAAGCGAAAATGACAGAGTCTTCTTTTATTTACAGACTGAAGATAGTAACAATATAAATACATGAAAGTAACAATACAGTGTTACCAACATTTAGAATACAATATTTACTTTTCATCATATACAATTTGCTAAAAACTATTTACATGTAATTTACTAATTAGTTTCTTATAGTATTACAGCAACAATGAGCAGAATTCTATATTTTGCGAATTAAAATTATCGTCCTTATAAACGACCAGAAATCTGGATAACGCCTTTAATATTTTTAAAAGTGATGATTGTTGCGTTTGTTTGAAAAAAGTTGCGAGTCAAATTAAATTTATGTTTTCGTTTTTCGAAGGCGATGTACGTGGAAATCTTACGAACTATAAATTAATGTACATACATAGATAGTACGCACATCTCATCCGTCAGTTAAACAATTTTTATGTAGTTTACACCATCTCTATTACAATTTACAATATATAAACCAAAAAATTGCATTATCTATTGCATGTGAGTGTCAATCCGTAACGCATTTAAAACATTACAAATTTTGTAATACATAACATTAAATTTTATTAGCTAAATGAAAAATTTTGCAATTTAATTTATACTTAAATTAATAATATAGTTTATGTTTATGAATAAATAATTTATAAATTAAAAATTCGATTTCAACAATGGTTAAATAAAATATTTATTAATTTATTTCTAATTAACTTCGAAACTAAAGAAATTAAATCACTGAATTAGAAAACTAATTTATCATTTCACTATTTGTAAAAAAAAAAAAAAAAAATTACAAAATAATTCACTGAAACCGTTAATTAATTTTAAAAAAAATATTGTAAAGTAGTTGAAATATTTAAATTATGATAAAATTACGTTAGATTTCACTTTTTTTGTTTTTACGAACTGTCAAATCGATCGCGATCATTAAAATCTAAGCTACACGATCATAAAATGCGTTTATTATTCAATCAAAATGTTTTTTTTTCTAATCAAGTGTACAAATCACGCACTCGTTCTAAAAATCTAAATATTATGTTGTTTTTTTTCAAACAATTTACGACATATATGATCGACAAGTGATCGCAAAACTACCTTAAATATTTAAAATCTGTGGTTTTTCATTTATTTGTTTAATTCAAACGACATAATATGTAAATTGATTGACATTTTTGCTTCGTAAATTAACTTTCTACTTTTATTATAATATTAATTTAGGTTTGCATACGATCGCGAAAAAAAGTCGACCGCGATCACCATAATATAATAATATATATATAGAAAAACAGCAAGAAATATTATTGCATTTATTTAAAATGAATAAACTCAGCGGGAAGTTAACAATAATCAATAAGAACAAGTTTTTATTTTTATTATTATTATTTATTTTCAATCAAAATCAAATATTTTTGTATAAAGCTATGGTGATCATCATGACGATCATTATTATCATACAAATGTTATAATATACAGTAGCTGCAAAGATCAAAACCAGTAGCAACAATTTATGTATATACAAAATTACTATCCAACTGTTTTATTATTATTTTTTTTTGTAGTTTTGTAGTTTTTGGTATGCATAAAATCAACGATCATAAAAATAGCGATCATCTCTCGTCTATATATATGCATGTGTATACTATCAACGACGAGAGATCAAAAGGGGAAACGAAACAAATTATTCAAAGGAATCGATCACAAAAAAAAAAATGATGATAAAATTTTAATAAAAAAAAAAATAATATCAAAAGAGACATGATCACTTTGTAAGACAAAGATCAATATATGTATGTAAGTAGCTATCGGCCGGTCAAAAAATAAAAAATTACAAAACGACGTTTTTATTAAAAATATTCAAACAATTCCTTATTGGCAACAAAAAAAAAAAAAAAACGTAAGATCTGTCTGATTCTTGATATTCGTTTGTTTTTTTTTGTACCTTCTGTTCTGTTTATATTTGTAAATTTCTTTAAGATTTTGTTTTGTTTATTTGTTTTGATCATTTACCGACCGCGCCGCCAATTTGCCGTATATATATATTCTTTCTCTTTTTTCGTTCTTGTATTTTTATTTCTTATATTCTTCCAGTATTTAACAATAAAAATGTATGGAAATTATGTAAGAAATCATTAAAATTATATCCCTTTTTTTATATTTATTATGTATGTATGTATATATGTATGCGGTATGATTTTTTTGCCCTCTCATGTTATCGAAGCGATCGCGTATATTATTTATATGCTGTGCGATCGAGGACATAATTTTATTTTTTGGCAATTTTTATTTGATGCCAACACCTGTTTTAATTTGCTTTTGTTTTTGATCGTTTTCTGTGTTGGCTAGGAAGACGATGAGTGGCGAATGATCGTTAGTGATCGAAGTTTTATCTATCATATATATTAATTGGATAAAATTATAATGTGGTAATTTCGGAATAATTGTATGTTTTAATTGGAATTTTGCTCTTCACCAGCTGCTGGTCATAATAAGGAGGTATAGGGCTAGATATATTGTACTTGTTGATCAAATTATGCGATCGAATGAAATTAATTTCGGCACTCCATGATTTCCAAGATTCAAAATTCATAATTTAACAAAATTGACAATTAAAATAGTAGGGTTGGACTGAATATTCATTTAGACTCATCCTGGGTGAGTATCTATTATTCTTCCCATAACCCACCATAGGTGGCTCACCGTACTGTCCACTTAGATCTGGGACCAAATTTTCTAAACCTCTGGGTTTTTTTTTTTGAAAGTAGATTTGATCTTAGGATTACCGCAGAGGTATTTTTGTCTGACTCAGAAAATGAAATTAATGGCCTCCCGAGTTTAGGCATACCACAATTTCTGTAAGGATAGTGTTTAATTCTTCATAAGTCAATGTTGTTTCACCGTTGACCATTATTAAATGATTTTTGGTTAGGTAGCCAGATTCCCAAATGCGATCTAAATGGGAACTATATCAGGCCGGATGACATGCCATTTTTTACCATAATTAGCTGCTTGTCTAAGCCAACCGTATAACTCTTTGTTTACCTCGTTTCAGGCTCCAACAAAGTTATCATTATTAGCATAAAGGCTTATTAGATTATTTAAAGGCATCCCTCTTCTTGAAGTGAATCGTTTAAATGCTGGCAGGAAAGATGCGGTTGTTAATTCACTGACCACCTCCCTGTAAATTTCTACCGCCAACCCTTAATATAGACTGATGATAAATGATGGCAATTTACTGTTGCTTCTAGTTTTGTTGGAGGTTAGAATTCTGACCCTTGTATTACTGCTATAATTCTCTTGTATGCTCTGGTTAGTTCATCAGCAGGTATATAGCTTATTATCTCTTCAAGAACTCGATAAATTAATTTCAATTGGTGCTATGATTTTTATGATTTTAGGAGGTGATGAACACCTTGAGATTTTATCTTTTTAGCAAGCGTTAATATCTTTTATAGGCAACGTTTTACCGGTAGCCCCTTGGCATTTTTAGAAATACAAAATGTTTTTCGCAGTTCCATGATGGTACTTTCAATTGACTGCTTCTCTTGGTTTGGCCACTGTAAAGTTGGCCTTCGTAAAAATTCGGATCCATTCCACCAAATGGAATGGTTAAGCGACTTATTTGGTGACAACCCACGACTAGCACAATCAGCTGGATTTAACTTGGTTGGGGAATGCTGCCAAGGGCTGAATGGAATTTTGTTCAGGATATAATTGCCTATAAAACAATTCCATTTTCTGGGAACTGCTCAAAGCCATGATTGTACAATGTTAGAGCGGTACTGCGGTAACAAAATAATTCAAAATGATCTTGGAAATTTTTAAAGTGTCAGTAGAATTAATATACGCCTGTATTAATTCTACTGACACTTTAAAAATTTCCAAGATCATTTTGAATTATTTTGCTACCAGTACCGCTCTACCTAGCTCTAAACGAGGAATTGACAGCTGCTTTAATGGTGACACTTTCGTCTTTGGGGTAATTAAATGAACTAAGTATCACCGTTTGAATTAATTGATCTCGCATAAACAACCGCAGAGTAAGCCTTCTCAGAGGTATCATAGAAACCGCATGAAGTTCTACGGCGGATGATGTTTGCATCTAAAGTAATGGGGGAATGCGTTTATCTGTCAGACTTACGAGTTATCTACTTGACTGTAGTAAAAATTATAATATCCGAATTTAGTTTGGTTAGCCAAAGTGACTGTAGTAAAAAAATTTTAAGATAATGGTCGCTGGAATTAGCCAAGCGCTTCGAATATATTATCACTCTCTGAAAGTAGTTGGCGTTTTGTTGATGGTTCTATTCTTTCAACACCGCATGATGTGATAACTAAGCTCAGTTTGTTCCATATGTCCAAGTTTTTGATATTTCTGCAAAAAGGCTATAAAACCTTCCTTGATTATTGCATCCCTGGCCAACCTTTTCTCGACTTGAAGAAGTTTTGCTATATTGGAATTCGTTTTGAAACTTTTAGGGAAGGTGGTGGATCCTTCTGGGAAAGGATACAAACTTTGAAGTGTCCATTTTTAAGCCGTTTATGTGAATTTTGAAAAATTTCTTCACATTCCAACTCTGGTTTCTCCCAAAATTTTTTGAGCTGCTCCGTTGATTTGACGTGTGATTTAACTTTTGACTCAACTTTCCTGCTAGGTACTGATATACTTCCCAAGATGACCCATCTAAATTCGGAAAACTGAGCAGCTTCTTGACCTCCTACACCATAAGCCTTGGCATTGATTTTACTGCTTATCAAATTTGAACTTTGCTTACAGCTTTTGTTGTGATCATGAAACCAGTGCCAATAAGGACCATAAGAAGTTCATATCTTCCGTCGTACTTAAGGTTTTGACAATGGCGGTTGCCGAAACTGTTTTTACGGTAATATTAGTTGAAATGGTTGTTGAAGAAAAAACGGATATTTGTTTTGTAAGAAGAAGATTATGATGTTTACATTCTATCTAGTATTGGCGGTATTATTTGCACAAATCGTGCCCGGTAGTCAGACATATTCTACATAGATCAAGAAGGTTGTTAAGCTGCATTCGTTTTCAGGAAAATTGGCATGAGTGATAAGGGATCCGAGGTACATAAAACCCGGCACTCTTTTAAATTTGACACAATATGTTGAAAGTAATGCTCCTAGACTAATGTTAATACGAAGATTATTGTTCTGGTTCCGAATGCCCAATAAACCTAGATCCGAAGGTACGGTGATTATTTTGACCTCTTTGACCTTTTTTTCTCCAAAAGACCTCTTTTTTAAACCATTAACCTTTTAGTTTGGAAAATCTATCGAAGTCAATATTATAGACTTTTATGAGACAAAAATTTGTGTTGGCTTTCTTTCAGTGTCTGTGGCCTATTTTAGCACTTAAATATTTATACTGACTGGTTGATAATTTTAACCACATTGGACATTCCCAACAGAGTAGATAGTTGATTACTTGTTAGAAATTTAAGGCTCTTGAAGCACAATCAGGTTGATGTTTTTATGGCCTCCTGCTGTCTTTCGCATATGTTCCTCTCTAATATTTTATCAGCCATATCCAGCAAGCAGATTGGACAGTATTATAATGGATTTTCTAATACCTTCGTTCTTTTGGCAGAAGATATCAGCTGTAGAAATGAATACAATCAATTTGACTTCTTACAAAGCTATATTCAGAACTGTTAGCATTTTCTCGAAAGGGTAACTTCCCACAAAACAAGACAACTGTGAGATTTGAAAAAACTGCTGCCCACTTACCTTAAAATTACTGCAACTCCTTGTAATACTTATCTGCACACTCCCTAAACAGTTCAAACCTATTCTCCAAATTGCTATATCGTTGAGCTTGGTGACCATATTCGAGGCATTTGAAACATTTTAAAGACTCATTAATTTTTCAAATTCGGTAAATCACCCGATTAATCCTTATTTTCCCTTTGGATATGACACTCTCCGCTATTAAAGGCTTCCTGTGCATCAGCTTTTTGACCGATACTTTTCTCCAATTGGGATTGGAAAAAGGTTGTTTGCGGTTGGGTTCCGGTGCTTTTCAACTCGGAAAACGGTTGTTTGCGGTTGGTTTCCGGTGGTTTTTAACTCTAGTAAAGATTTTTCTTCGTAGTTTTGCGAATCTGAATAACTTTTTTCTTAGTGAGTTTTGAGCCCGCCTTGACTTTGTTTAGCGGTTCAGCATACAATTCAGCTACATAACCGAACCATTCTCTTTATTTTGCCATCTTCATTGTTTTTATCCTTCACATATTCCACCAGGTTGTTTATCTTGGTTGTTTTAACTGCCGATAATTTCAA
This sequence comes from Tipula confusa, assembly GCA_963556175.1. Lineage (NCBI taxonomy): Eukaryota > Metazoa > Arthropoda > Insecta > Diptera > Tipulidae > Tipula > Tipula confusa. Next base: position 57,699,272 of record OY744475.1, on the reverse strand, counting down.
AACACTCGGACCATCGGAATACATGTTTTTGCCTTCTTTTATCTGGTTCACATTTAGATCAGGAAATTAGGCTGCCTTAATGTTTTTAAGGATGTTTTTTGTTATACTGTGCCAACGACTTTTGCAATCTCCCTCCGACTCTAATTACTGCGAATTAGTCTAAAAATGGGGATAGCTCCAACAATGGACCTTTTTTCGATAATGATCCTTCAGTAATTGTTCATACTCTTCTTTGAAGTGTATCTTTGGTGTTTCTCGGCATAACCATCGTTCCGTTTCGTTGACTTCTTCTACGGGCAAATGTTTTTGTTTCTGTTTGTTCTCGGGACGAGTAAATACTCTTCGTACATAAGACGCGATATGAAGTAAATTGCGATAATTTGATGTTTTGAAAACCAGTCGCTGAAGAAAATAATGTGCCTCCATATACGAAACTTGTGAAATGATTTGAGATTTTTTTCATAAAGATTTTCGGTAACATTGATATCGTTTTGGTGCGGCCAGCCTTCTAGTGATTTATATACAAAATCTTGTCCTCTCCACCATAAGGAAAAATCCAACAACTCGGCAACAGATAATCCTCTCGTTGCACAATCGGCAGGATTGAATTCGCATTGAAGATGCATTGACTATTTCTGCTCTGATAGCTTGCCAATTTTTCGTAACTTCGACTGGAGGCTCATCATCCCATTCAAGTTTGCATAAGCTATGTAATAACATCTTCGGCCTAATCAGCAGCGGTGACAACCAGCCTTGAGGGTCGAATATTTGACTAATCTCTGATAAGAAAGTTCTCTTATTATGTTTTTCGGTGATCGGCATATCTACAGAGAACATAAAGGCATCATCTTCTGGGTCCTAAGTAATACCAAAAACTCTGACCGCATCTGGATGATCGGATAGTGTTTTAGTTGATAAATCTTTCGGATTGCTGCATCGTTTGTTGTGAACTTCCTCAAATTAAATCCACCACTACACTATATTTCCACAACAACTGTCTTGAGTTTTAACAGCTTTCTCGGAGACTCAGCGCCCATCATAAGATCATCAACATAAATGTTTTGTCTGATGGCCTTTGCTGCTTCTGGCTTCAAATTGGTATCTTCAAATTGGTTAGCCTATTGATTCAAAGTGTGCGTGGTTACAAATGATGCTGATGTCGTGCCGTACGTGACGGATTGGTAGGCAGCAATTTTTTCTTCGGGCGATCTTTGCCATAGTATCAACTGGTACTCTTGATCATGCTCGTGTACAAGTACCTGCCGGAACATCTTTTCGATGTCTCCGGTCAAAACAAATTGAAAAATTCTGAATTTCAGTATTAGTTCGTGTGAGCTCGATTGCACAGTTGGTCTCTTCATTAAAACGTGATTCAGCGATTTTTTTCCATCACATTTAGCTGATGCATTTTATACGACTCGCAACCTTGTGGTCTAACTCGTTTGTTTCATAACCCCTTAGTGTGGCATAAAATACGCAATCTGAAATATTACCCCGTTCATTTTTCTCACGTGGCCCAATAATTCGCATTCGTCTAAAAATTCGACATAAAGACGACGTAGGTTTGGATCTCGCTCAAACCGCCTTTCAATGCTCTCCTGGCAGCGTAAAGCTAAAATGAATGTGCTTGATAAATTAGCAGTATAGATTTTTTGAATGGAAGCCGAGTAACGAATCTTCCGTCCTGTGTTCGAGTTGTGGTTCTGGGTAGTATCGAACACAGTTTTGCTCTTCAGAAATGATATACGACTTTCTGATGTACCAGAGATCTCTTCTAACTCCCAAAACTTTCTCGAGGCTGCGTCAATATCAATTGTTGTTGTGTATGTTGAGACTATTTCACTTGACCCCATTAACGAGCCTCCTCCGACAACCCATCCAAAATTGGTTTTCTGAGCTACGGGAAATGTTTACGATGGCGTGTGTGCTTCATGTGTGTGCTTCTTTCGTGTGTGACTCGCGAATTGAATAATTCTATGAAACTAGTCCATTCCGCATAGTCAGCTTCTTTCTCAACCACGTGCTTTGAAACGGCAAAGTAGTACGAGTTTTCGAAATCATCAATTTGTGAATCGTTTTCTGGATATACCAAACGTTTGTCTTCAATCGAATGAATACGATCGACTAATTTGTTTTTTAGAAATAGAACTATATTCGGCTCGAAGGACCAATGTACAACTCGGTGAGCGAAATTACGCAAGAATTGTTGAATTACTTCTCCTTCCTCTTACGGATGGCTGCGCACAATAATTTTAAACATCCGAGTTCTGTAACTATAATACAATTTATTTTTACTTTCCATGTTGGGAATCGAACCCGGGCCTCCCGGGTGAGAGCCGGGTATCCTACCGAAAGAATCATCCTCAGCGAGAAAACTTGATTAGTGACTGACCGATCCGAATGAAGTCCTTTGGTGATCACTTACAGTTTCCAGTGCAAAGGAGAGCTATGCCACTATAGTTTTCGCATTTTGCAAGATCATGGTTTTTAAGGATACCGCAGAACATGGCCACTTTCCATTATTCACGCAAAACTTCGGTTTGTCGTACTAAACGGATTAGTTCAAAAAGATAGTTCCATAAAAAAATCTCCTCCGTTTATCAATAGTCCGGAACTCAGGGAATATTAGCTTTGCAGTGACCAATTGATGATTACTAAGTAGCCCATGGTGAAATTCTAACTTAGGATATATAATGCTCGTTTAGAAGTCTTTTACGAGGCATGGGAGTGCCCCCGACCACAGGGACTAAGGAATAAAAAAGTTGGATTTATTGCACCCCGGACGATCTATATTAGTAATAAATTAACACGCACTCATTTTAGTGTCACCGGTCACAATCATATTTCCAAAACTGTCATACTTGTATCACTAAATTTGGATAAATTTGCAATTCGCCCACAATTTAGTTACCATATAAATACTCGTATCGAACGCGTTACATACAAGGAAATTGACCAGCGCGCACAGTAAAACCGAATATCGTGTTTTTCACTAGATATCGTTTATAGCCCATAAAAATCCAATCTGCACATGATATAGATTGATCGATTAATTTGGAATTTAACCCTTTCGGTACACGGTGCATGATTATAGGACGTTAGAAATTAGAACGATCTAAAGCGAATTACGTATAAAATTTCCTTCTCAGTTTATATGTGGAAAACTGTACCTGTCATTTTACCTGAAAGTGTTAAACTATGTATAGAAATGACGGAATGACATTATATTATATTTATATTGAATTCTTATTACAAATCTTGTAATTTTTTTTTTATCTTATATTATTTTTTTTTACTTTCTTAAAACATTTTTTTTTCTGGTTGCAGTGAGAAGTATAAATTACATTTCAAGACGAATGCCAAATTTGGTTCGATTGTGTTAATGTAATTTATAATAATATCGTGAGAAATATAATCATAAAATTATGTACTTACTGTAACGTTTTTTTTTTTTTTTTTTTTTAATTTTCTTCAATATTTCCAATTTATATGGTTATTTGATTAGTTTATCGTTAGATGATTCATGTAAGTGCGTAGATCAGTGTGTGTATCGTTTCGTGATACACTCTAAACCTCTATACGAATTTGTCATCATATGTCACATAGTAAATTATTTCATGTAATTAGTTACAGTAATATGTATAAAAATACGAACGGAACGGAGAAGGAAAATTAAAAAAAAAATCTCACAAGTACACAAAACGTACATACAATTGAAAATATGATCAATTTTTCCAAAACTATATTCAATTCACGTTGCATTTGCAACATTACAAAACGTCTTAAGCTATAAATCAAAGAAACGAAGAAAATTTAGATAACGACAAGACGTTAGAAAATAGTGAATGTCAGTGTGCTCATATAGATACAATGCAAAATTGTTAATTAACGAGAATTTATTTTTTTTTTTGGTCGACGCAATAATACTCGGATCGTCTAATTATTGTCCAGTAAAAAAAAAAAATTATGAGGCAGAACAAATTATAATGAGTCGATTTAATCAGATTGGAATCTCATGCATGGGGTAGTGAAGTGTAAATAGTATGGATTACAATTGTTCAGCACTTAACTCTTTTGTATAATGTAATGCAAAATTTTAAGTATGAACGTTGGTGGTATTTTATTTTTATCATAAAATGTCATGCGATCTATAAAGTGTAAATTGGAGTGGTGAACATTTTTTTTAATGGTCGGTTCTTGAATAATTATAAATTAGGCTTTGTATCGAAATTGTTCATAAATATTTTTGCTATCGGTGAAAATGTCAATCACTAAGGCAAGATTGCTCAACTAATTACCCACATCCTTAAAAAAGATTATTAAAAAGTTATCAACAAAAACAGAAATGGATACCGCCAAAATTAAATACGATTACGGATACGCAAAGATGCCAGTTTTCGTACAAGTCGAGGATTCCAGAAACATGAAACTCACGTTTCAGTTGTGAAGGTCTGACAACCGAAGATGAGAAAGTACATTATGATAATCTTTTTATCAGTAGCATTATGAAGAGCAACCACCGTTCTGATGATGTGAATGCTCTTTGGGAGGTATTGAAAACTTTAGGTGTATTTTTCTGATTTACTCAATAAATATAAAAACAAGTGTCAAATTCTGTATTTGATAGTTGTCAAATTCACACTGGCCAGTGGCCATGCAGAGACTAAAAAGAAACTTTTTGCTTGGAGTCGATTGCATTAACTCCGAGCTCTTGTTATTCGGAGGGAATATATTGTGGAACTACCTTACCGACCTTTTTTGATTAGTAAAACGAAGTTATGACTAATGAATGGAAGTTATGCTCTATCCTAAAAAAAAGATCGCTCGAAATACAGAAACTATATCGCTGCATAAATGTTCTTTGCACACGATAGGTATTATCGGACTAGTTTATGGTTTACTTTGCTTTGTCGCAAAGTTGTTTCAAAGTTGAGAATATCAGACATTTTTGTAATTAGCTCTGCTGAACGGCACAGAAATGCTCTGTGCTCTGTCCTCGATAAATAAAGGGTCTCATGTTAGAATTTATCTTTCTTAAAAGTGAAACTCTTCAGGACAACATCTTGTACCGTCAGTCCAACCAGGGTCTGGCATATGCAGATGATATCTGATAAATTGGACTGAATGGCAACGATAATACATTTTTACTTAATCCACTAATCCACTTGCACGATTCTCAGCTTACATTGGTCTCAAAATCAATGAGTCCAAAAAAATATTTATGACCATTGGTTTGACCAAGACGCAATGGAGCTTACTAGTGGTGACCGCACATTTCAAGGAGTTGCAAGTTTCCGATAGCTCAGGTCTCTTGTCAATCATGATAATTGTTTGGGAGAGGATATTAATGAACGTTTTGTCGTTGATAACCGTGCTAAGTCATAATACATTGCAAATGCCAAGAAGCTGAAGTTGTACAAGATGTTAAAACCGATACTTACCGAGTTTTATTCGTTCATGAAATAAAAGGACGGAGACCCAGCCACGTTCTGTGAGCCGATGCTAAGCACATGGTTTATTGAACTCTGAGAGGAGAGTCGCCATTTAAAAATGTCTTCTTCGAATTTTCTAGAACGATACGAAGAAGAAGCTAGCGGGCCCGAACCCGATGGAGCCAGAATATTGATTCGGTACGAGCCAGCATTGGCCTGTAAGAACCGTTTATTATTATTATTTCGGTGATTTCTTTTTGGTGATTTCTTTTTCACAATAAAACGTTTTGTGTTGGAGTTTTTCACATATTTAATAAAATGTATCTAGCAAAATGTTTCTTCTGAGGACAAGGGTTTTTGAGTTGGGAAGCGATTCAATTTACCAGAAACTGCAGAGTTGTATCTTCCGGAAATAACCCAACCTAAAATAGTGTTTTGCAATACTGGTCCATTCGTCTTTGTTTTAGACTGCCCAAGTTTCACTTGTAGAATTTTTGGAATTGTGAATCAGCTATAGCTGGAGTTTGGCAACTTTGGCATTATAGGCCAAAGTTGACCTTTTACTGAGATCTTTTACTAGATCTTTCAACGAACAATTTTCGTTTCAATGAACAAGTTTACACACAATTAGTCACGGCGTTGAGGTCAGTGGTGGAGATCGAACTCACAACCGCGGTGTGTTAAAACCAACACCTTAACCATCATTATACGATGAAAATTCAATACCGTGAATGGATGGCTGTAATAACAGTTTAAGGGCTTGAAAACCGATTTGTTCTGGGAAGTGAAATCTAATGGCGAGCATCAAACGGGTAAGCAATTTTTGTTCCTCAAACTCTAAAAATTACCCTGATACCTATGAATGCTGGTAGTCTTCCCAAATGACTTATGGTTGAAATGGCACGAGTATTTAGAGTTTTACATGTTAATCGGAAAAAGCAGCAAGCTGGATACTGCGTAGAATATGTATATTCGACTTCGTCCTTTTCTGAAAACGTTAGTGTCGGTGTCAGTGTCAAATTATTTTTAAAAATATTCCGCCGTAAGTTGTTTGAGAAGTTCATCGAATCGGTGAAATCTTGACGCAAAATTAGTTAATTTCACCTGGGATGTAACGTCAATATTCAATTTTCGACAGCTGTTGAATGATTTAGCATTTGGCCACACGATGAATAACAAATGAATGTTCTAATTATGAGGCTCCCGATTTAACTAGCATAGACATACTACGAACCCATCCAAAAACATTCCGTAGAAGTGGTGAAATCACCAACAATTTGGCTGCTAAGAATTCTAATCTGGCAATCGTGATGGTTTTAGTTGGGATGCCCTTCGGGATACAAAGGTAAACGCAATCAATATTAACCTTTTCATTCGCATCCAAAAATCACACGTACTTTTATTTCTCCCCACAGACAACTCGAAGATAACTCGTTATCCAAATCCAGATTCTATTTCCAAAGATCTTGGTAGAATGTTTTTTGCCATAATTATAATGGAGCATAATAAACGAAACGATGTAGTATCTTTGATTTGGCGGTACATTTTTTGGTTATCACCAGTCAACACATACCGAAACAATTAGAAGTGTAGAAGAATCACAAAAAGAGCCTTTTGAGTTGATGACATCAACGGCTGGCCGTTGTTGCGGTATTAAAACTCGACCAGCTTGTTTCTTGTTATAATAGATTTTCTCTAAGAGGGGCGCGTTTCTGCTTGTATCTTTGGTTATAGACTCCTCCTACTTGATGGCTGTAGTTGCATCGACCTTTGGCAGCATTAAACCAAGCAGCAAATTTTCAACGAGGTCATTTTTACTGCCCAATGAATATAAATATTATTAATGGGTGAGAGGTTGATAGGATATCAACCTCTCACCCATTAATAATATTTTAATTACTGGCCTCTTGAGTTTGGAGTTTTCGGCGGTTCTTATTGTTGCGGACGGATTAGTTCATTTTGACCGGGATGTAACTCCATAACTCTGCTTAATTTCCATGTTCGTGGTTAATATTTATCTCGGAGTAACACGAAATTATGACTATTCTGATTTTTGTGTATTTTTTTTTCAGAAGATATGTCATTAAGAATCCAATTAATGTCTATATTTGGTTCAGTGCCGTTGTCAATTTTTCAATTTTTGTTGAATATCCAATGAATTGAACTGGTTCTCTTGTATCTGGAGATGTGTAGTGAACGTGATTTCATCTTCGATTGTATATGTTTCTTCACTATCCTAATGACCCTAATTTTTTGACGGTAACTCTTCGGGATTTTCAGTCTACAGGGTTAGACTAAGTAGAGTGTATGTTGCTGATAGTTTGGATTTTTACTGCACTGTTTGGTCCAAAATAGCATCAATACAAAAAAGTGTCATTTAGTGAGTTTGCGGTCTGAAGAATTACAGTTAAAATTGTCTGAAAAATGACTTGACATACTTTTTCGAATTCGTGCTTTTCGTGTATCGTTTGTTGTCAAAGCTTCTGCGCCAATTGTGAATTCAGCGATCCGAGTATCAAAATTTGTGCAATTGTGGGTGTGTTACTATATTTTTGTATGCTGGCTGTAAGAAAGCCATTTCGATGTTATAGTCGAAAAAAATAATGGATTGTCTGCCGCTTTTCCAGATATATTTCTAAACTTATTGAATTATTTTTCAGCTAAACTTCGTCACCAACGCCGTCGTCCAGTCGCTCGAAGAACAAGGTCATTTAAACTATCGATCATATCAAATACAAGTTGTACATCCACCCATGCCCATCATTAATTCCACCACTTATAGGCATCTTTGGCACTTGTGCGGATAATAACCTAACCGCCATCAATGTGCATGTGAAACATTGTAATGCAATATGGCAATTATCTGCTTTGTCGCATAGTTAAGTAAAAAAGCATCATTCTATAGTGAACAGATTTTACTTTTTTTAGCGACCAAATCGCAAAATCACTTTTGTTGTCTGCATCAATTATAAACCTTTTTAGAATTTAATAACTACTTCAGCTTACATCATACAGATTTTATTCAGAGTCGAACAATTGAATATCACAACTCTATCAAAATTCAATCTGAGTCGCAGAATTTTTCTTGGCGGTGGTTTTGCGCCGTCCTCATTTTCAAAGAAATATGGGCCAATGATGCCTCCGCTCCACAAGCCACACCAAACCAAACAGTCACTTGTAATGGGTGCATTGGCTTCTGTAAGATCACGTGTGGGGTTTATGAGCCCCAAATACGGTATATTTGCTTATTAACGTACCCACCAAGATGAAAATGAGCTTCATCCGAAAAGATGATTTTTTTGGAAAAATCGACATCATCGTGCAGTTTCTCGTTTGGCCATATTCACTTCTAGCGAAGTGTAAACGAAGCGGCTTCAACTCTTGTACCAATTGAATTTTGTAAGGCGTCACACCGAGATCTGTTTGCAAAATTCGATGTAAACTGGTGCGTGAATTGTTCAATTCTTGAGAACGATGACGAGTTGATGTTGATGGATTCTCACACACACTCTCAGCCAAAGCTTTGATATTTTCGGGTGTACGCACTGTACGAGCACGCTCTCGTTTTGGCGCATCAACAATGAAACCAGTTTCACGAACTTTAACAATAAACTTGCGTATACCGGGCACTTTTCGTTCTTCTCTGCGACCAAATTTTGCACAACATTTTCGTGCCATTTCCGACCATTTGTCTTTATTTTGGAAATAAAATTCCAATAAATCCCAACGTTGCTCAAGCATAAATTGTAAATTGTTTGCTCAAGCATAAATCATTTCGTTCAGTGGAGATAATATACTGAATTTTGTGACAGAATAGAATGACATAAGTATTGCCAGATTCGAAATAACCGGTGGTTCGCATTCAAACCGATAGATGGCCCACCCATTTACTGACTATGGTCGTATTGAATAAAGCTTTTGATTTTGGGATATTTTAACTTATATCGAATCTAAAATGTGCCTTGTTCAATTTTATGAATTATTATATTTTGGCATCAAATAATGCATTCTCCGATCACATACGAATGTGAGGGCACATATACCATGGTTCAATCGTCCGATGTCTAACATGCAAAATCGTAAAGTTAAAGCTCATACAAGATTTAAATAACAGTCCGAAATATTTTTGGCGCTATATGTTGATTCGAAACGTGAATGCAAAGAATTCCCTCATTAAATTTTGCTTGTGACATTTAGGTGTGCCGAGTTGATTTCCCCTAGTTATTGTCTTTGTGTCTAATTCATGTTCCGTCCCTATTTCTGATATCTGATATCTGTATTTTCACTAGTCAGAACCTATTTTTCAGGATGTCAGAACCTATTTTTAACTTTTGTAGTGACATTGACAAACCCATGTAATTAGATAAATAATATTTCGGTTGAGTTGAATAAGGGGCGATCGATTGTAAATGTATTGAGTTTGAAGAGAATTTCATGAAACGTTCGCCAAAAGGTGTGCAAACTCTGAATCAGTATTTAACCCAAATCCATTTTCAATTGGCATAATGACAGAACAAGCATCTTACCCAAGACTATCACAGGTATCAATAGTCCGAGAGGATCATAAATTCGGGCGATCTCTAAGAATATTGCTCTCGTTTTGATATATAGTTGAATTTTCGTTTAAGTTAAGTCTTTTTGTGTTTAGATGAGATGTTTTTAAGGATTTTGGAAGAATTAGAAAGCCATCAAGTTACATATAATTGCATCAAAACTTTGAGAATTTAGTACATCGTAGGCCTATTTTATTTTGTTGGAGCAACTAGTAAAATGACAATCACCAATAACGGATGACAAAAAAGTACAATAGATGATTTTGATAGAAATGTCTGATCAGGAAGTCAATGGCGCGATAATTGTGTATATGGTAAAAGCCAATATGTGTGATCCCATACATATTTGTGTACTTACATTTTTCAACTAACCAATTTTCTGCATAACATTATCCAATACTGAGTAAAACTATATAGAAAACCATTGTATATTTTCATTCATTTCGTCACGGTACAATTAATTTCGATTCGTGAAAATTATTAATTTTTCATAAAAAATTAAATTTAATTGAAATTAAAATTATAAAAAAAAAATTCCATTATTCGGATTATATATGGCGTGATCCTATCCTATTTGTCATTTTGGCAAACAAAAGAACGAAGAATTTTATTTTTTTACCAACATAGACTTTCTTAATGCATAAAATTATCATAAATACTCGATCGTACATAATATATATATATACCATTCTAAGATATTCAAAATTGTTCTGCAATGCGTTTCGGATGAAATGGATAAAAATAATTCGCATCATCGTACAATTATCTGCGATATGATATGATGGCGCTAAATTGGAAGTGAAAACACCTTTGCCCATACAATATATTATACATATAATTAAAATATAAGATAAGCGCGGTGAGTACAAAACCTAACGATCAACTACAATTAAGTGTGAAAGTGTGAAATTATATTTATAGAATTTAAAAAATTCTATTACCACTATTCTTAAATGAACACAAAAACAAAAAAAAATTCTATTATTTTTTTTTTAGTTCTTCTGTTGTTCCTTCACCTGTATTCCGTATACTTAACGATAATGATCATGCAACGATCGTATAATTATATCGCTACGACTATATATGTTGTATTTTTTTTCAGGTCTGATTGGTGTATGGACTAATTTGAACTTGAAATATATATATATATTGTTTACACTACCACAAAGCCATCTACCTTAAGATTTTGTTATTAAAATACGAAAATCGATCATTTTGCAGCTTTGTTACATGATCGTATGCTATAAAAATGTCTTTTTAATTTTATCACATTTTAACGATGCATGCGTATGCATATACAGGTGGAATTTTGTACTCATTTTAATTCAATTGATGAATTTCATGTAAATTTTTATGTTTGCGGTGCGATCGCGATCATCTCATATGCATAACACAAATTTTATTATTTTTTAAATTGGATAAATTATAAACTCACTCTAGTTACGATTCTTATCTACCATTTTATTTTATTGTATATGATCGTGCATAATTCGAATCAATCGTTTGAATGTCATAAATGACTGATAACGCAGTCATTTACGCGTGTAAAAATAAATATGTAAATTTATTAGTTTATCAAAAAGGTCCAAAGTCTACGACATTGTAAAGTATGTATATAAAATTGTCACTATATTTGTATTATATTATTTATGGTGTGACTCAGCTTCATGTAAACTGATGTCAGTATTTTGTTATAATTATGGTAACATGCAAATATAGTATAAACTCGGTCGTAGGGAATTCCTCGGGTTCACAACTGTTTTAGGCTTGGTTAAAATTGAAGGGTAATAATTTTTCACAAGCACAAGATCAATGGAATCACACTATTATTAGTGTAGATCAGTTAATGGTAAATTCTAAAGGAGGGTCCATTTGGTTGTATCTATATATTCGTTGTTCTTAATTGATGGGTTTTTACATCATCGTAAAATTCCAAGACATCTGGTTGCACCAATTGCTGCTTTTTTTATTTATTCAGCCCAAGATATTCTCTTTGATATGCTGAAGAAGCTGAAACTCTCAATTAGGTCAGACGTAGCCAAGTTGGATTCACTAGTCAGCAAAGGCGGTTTGGCCAGAAAAAAACACAGAATTTAAATTTGTTGAGATTAAATTTAATCCTGTTAGCTTCGCCTCATTCAAGAATATAACTGAGATCTCATGTTTGGCGATCCTTCATATAGGTTAGGTTAGGTTTAGGTGACCGTCATTCAGTGACGCGGCTTAGACACAAAAAAAGTCCGTAGCCCTACCACAACAAATTTTGTTCTCCCTCTTGCTACTGAAATCAATTCGAGCTTCTGACGAAGCAATAAATATCCCTAACAATTATACTGCTAAGGTCTGTAAGATCACAGAGGCTACGATCTCCTAAGATAGAAACCTAAGCCTGTACAGAGCCAGGCTTGGACAGATCCAGATATAGTGGAGAATAGTTTCCTCCTCCTTTTTATCCATGCAACCAGGACAGTAATCGTTAAGAGATGTGAGACAGTTTCGGGCTACTTTTGACTTAAAAAAGCCTGATTGTAGGATCTTATTTGCAGCTTGACCGTCCGTAAAAATGCCAATATTCCTTACAGATATTACATTATACTTCATCCAATCTATGGCCTCTTTAATTGCAATGAGCTCTGCCTGAGAAACACTTGAGTGATCAGGAAGGCGAAGAGGGAGGTTTAGATTTAATTCCTCCCAGAAAGCCCCACAGCATTTTAGAAAAAATTAATCGCATCGGGCTTCATAACTGCTTCACTCGCCCAGGCCTCTCTGGAGGGAATATCAGTTATAAATTTAGCCTCGAGGTAGGATGACGGGATGGTATAGTCGATTGATTTAGGAATTCTTTTATTATTTAGAATAGACGTATCGTGGTCTTTAATGTGGAATATGTGCCCACCCTGGCACCACGGGCACTTCGATTTATACACGAACTTTTACCTTATAAAATTTATAAATTTATTTTATTTAATTTATTATTTATAATTAAATTTAGTTTTTACATTTAAATTTATTTTAATTAAATTTATTTTTATTTATGCAACCGTGCACCACTGTATTTTGTTTTTTTGTTACTGTACAGAAATCTGTTTTCGTCTATTTCTCACCAGATACTAACTTTTTTAAGCGTTGTTTATCTACGTCATTCTATGGTTAGGGCAGAGTGACATCTGCAAATGATTCGTACAATTTACGAATCATTTACTGATGAATGTGTCATGGATAAATTTGCATTGCTAAGGCTGTGTGGCGATCGCGAACTGTAACTATTTTTGAATAACATTAACGAGTATCTGAAAATAATTTTATTTATTTAGAAACTCGTTGTGACATAATATCAGCTTTTTATCAGCTTGTGGTGGTAAATGTAAATGACCGCCACAGACGAGTGTCCCTTAGTATTGCAGGCACACAGGGAAATTGATATGAGTCTAGCAGCTGTACAAGCAACCATCTGTTTTGCTAAAATATGAAGAGGGATAAGACGAAAGAGAATATCCAGTGCTAGAGTGGAAGTGCTTCTAAGTACACGAGTAATACACAGGGTGGCATTTCTTTGTAATTTCATCAACAACTTTTGGTTAGCCTTAGTACTTAGAGCTGGCCACTAAACTGAAACTCCGTACATTAGAACAGGTCTTACTACAGAGGTATAAAGCCAGTGTACGACGGGACTAAGCCCCTATTCTTTTCCAACGGCATTTTTACAGACGTATAGCGCTGTAGTAGCTTTCTGTAGCAACGTCATCCGCATAAGCAACCACTTTAAAGCCCTCCTCTCCAGTTTTAGTAACAGACCAAGTTCCAAAGAAACCGGGATAGTACTCCTCCTTGCGGTGTACCTCTACACACAAATCTACAGACGGCTGCCTCACCAATTTTAGCCAAAATGACCCTGCTCCTAAGCATCCTAAGATCTGATCAATCCAGCAGCCTATGATACATCCACCCCCAAATCTGAGAGTGCCTGCGTGATCGCCTCAGGTTTGACATTGTTAAAGGAACCTTCTACATCACAAGTCATAAGGGAGAATTCCTTATGTTCGAGCAATTTATCGATAGGGCATATGAGGGAGTGTAGTCCCGATTCCACCAATTTCCCTTTACAGTAAGTATGCTGAGATGCAGAAAGCTTAACAGGCTTAATTGACCCTTTAATTTAAGCTTCTATTTGTGAGAATTTTTAATAAAAAAAAAGATAAGCTAATTGGCCTAAGGCCTTTAGGATCGCAGTGAGAGCGTTTTCCCGCCTTACGTATGAAAATAACATTTACTTTAGTCCATTTTTTTGGATTGTGACGTAGTTTCAGGCTACTTTTGAAGGTCACCTCAAACCAGGGAACCATTAAATCAGAGGTCTGTTGAATGTCGGCTGGAATAATGCCATCCGGACCTGCTGACTTAAACGGCTTAAAACTGTTTGTTGACCGCAGGATGTTCCTGCTGACAATCTTCCCAGCGGGCCCAAAAGCCGAGATCGCCCTTGGCAAAGCAAGCAGAGACTCGGAACAGCCCGGAATGTAGAATATCCAAAGATCCCGCTCCCGTTGTAGTCCACGTACCATCCGGTCGTTAAAGATAACTTGGAATGGCAGGACAATCGATAAAACCTTACGTAGCCTAGCTGCCTCAGAAGACCCTTGTATATTTTCACAGAATTGCCTCCAGGATTAGATTTTGGCATTCCTTAATTATAAGGTTTGAGGACTTCCCTATAGGAGTCCCAGTCCGCGTCATGTTTAGTTTCCTTTACAATTTTGAAGTCTTTTGAATTCCAGACGCTTTACTTGTAGTTCCTTAGACTACCACAGTGGGCGAGATTTAACCTTACGCTTGCTGTGAGAACACGAACCTGAAATAGCTTCGTTGAAAGCATTAGACATTCTATCAATCAGGACATCTAACTCCTGTGTAGATTTGAGAAATTCAGGAACCACAACAGATAAAGACTTACCTAGGATAGTTCTAAAGGTATCCCAGTTGATTTTACTGTTTCTAATAGTAGGAGTCGTAGAGTATTTTATGTCCACTCCTTATTGCAGATAGCAATGATCAGAAAAGGAGTGTTCATCAGACACCTTCCAATTTATTAACTTATTTGACAAGAAATTTGAAACAAGGGTAATGCCCAGAACTTCCTGTCTATTGTTAGTAATAAAAGTAGGCTTACAGCCTATGTTACAGATAGATGTTAGCACCAAGAATATAATCAAATAGTAACTCACCTCTTTCATTCGTGACCAAAGATGATTCCAACTGTACGTACCTGAGCAACCACTATTATGTCTCGCATGTTAGCCGGAAGAACGATTTCTTCATCATGAGGTTAATATACTGATATAAACCAGAGGTATTTGCTGTTGACCTCAATGCTAACTGCTAGCACATCTGCATCGCTGTAATTGGAAAGCAGACAAATCTTAAGCTTGTTCTATGCAAGAATGTACGAACGAACTCTACCTTTACCTTGCACAAACAACAGCTTATAGTAAGTAGCTCTAAGACCAAGAACCCGATCTTTATTGACCCATCTTCCTTCACTTTGATCATTAGAGCAGCCGATGCTGCCCTACAGTGATGAAGGGTTATTTGTAGTATCTTAAGCATCCAGCTTAAGATCATCCTTCTCTACGTTGACTGCTGAATTCCTAGAATCAAAAGACTCTAGGGGTACACAGCTGAGCGACTTCATTGACCTAGACAACTGATGGTCCAAATTAATAGGAATTATGTTATTGTCGTCAGGACACTCAGCCTCAACCGATGATCCGAGCATAATGGATGTACCCTCGACTGGTTCTGGTGTCCCTGATATTATAGCTTCATCCTTCTTATAAACCTTAAGCGTTACAGAACCAAAACTATAGCTTATAGTGCCACCAGTTTTCGCCAGCTCCGCCAGTGTTTCTTTATTGACAATGATCACAACAGATCTAAAGTCGTTCTTATTCCTCCACCTTGGCATTCTTCCAATTGTGGGAATGTAGCTCCAGGTTGCCAATCCTTATCTGTTCCAGAATCTCTTTGGGATCACAAGGCTCAACCGGAATCCAAGTACGAGCCCTCGGCCTGCTTGGTATGTTCTCCACAGCAGTAACTTCCAGTCGGGCTCCAGGCTAGACTTCCCCTAGGCTACTAATTGCCTTTTTATATAGGTCAAGGGACCTCTGGTTGGCACAGGCTGTCAACTTGATATGGTTCCTGTACCAACTACCATCGCGACAAGAAGGAGCACCCTTAGAGTACTCACGCATAAAAACCCTTTTCACCTTCCCTTTCCTACTGCTTTGCTGCATCAATAACAGCTTCGACAACCAGGTTCTTCAAAACCTCGCTAAAATTTCTGATTGTAGTTGTCTGCAATTCAAATCTTTTAACGTCCTTAGACATTAAATCATTTCCGCATATGTCCATCCTCCCTTCATTCTTGAGACACGGCCTAAAGACCCGCTTTTCCTTTTCTATGTTAACCGGTTTTAAGCGAGTACCGGCTGCTTTGTTTGTTGTTACTATTGCTCTTCCACATTATTCTCCAAATTCTTTGATCGTGCCCTAAAACAACGCTAAACGAATTCGCAGTGCTGCCACAGATTCTTTAAAATTAGATTGGATGAAATCTATTCTGAATCGAAAGGAATAAGAGCAAGTGTACCGCAAGGCAGTGTATTAGAGCCGATTATATATTTACTTTATACTGTGGATCTACCTGAAAGAGAAAACAACACAGTGGCGACTTTTGCTGTTGACAGTGCGAGCATAGCTGTTGGAGAAAGTAACAAAGAATCAACACTAAAATTACAGTCAGCTATCTCTATGCAATGCAATCTGTTTTGGGGCCGCAGCAAATATATAATTCGTGGTTTTTATTTTAAAATAGAAATACAACAAATTATACAATTATATTTAAAGATAATGTTTTATTTATTAATTTAAAACTTTATTTATTTAATTTATTTACTCAACAACTTCGGTTGTTAGAGTGTTGAAATTATATAACTTTAATGCTACTCTTTGGAGTGGCCGTTAACAATAATCTGTCGAATCATTATTACAATTCTTTTTTATAATGATTCCCCTTCCATTTTAATGTTAGGTTTTTTAATTCTATAATTTTAATTCTAAGAAAATGCATTTATGCATTTTATAAACATATTTAATTCTGAGAAAACAATTGGTAAGTGTTTTATTTTAATTCTGATAAAACAATTTTAATTCTGAGAAAACAATTGGTAAGTATTTTATTTTATTTTTTAAAAGTAATCTAAAACAATATTACGTTATGTGGATTATTAGTTATGTCTACATTCTCACAAGTGTTTATATCACAAGTGTTTTGATTTGTGGGATAGAATGTAACTCTCCCTTCGTTAAATTTAGGATTCTCCTGAATTCCTTTAATAATTTTTAATTTTAAATGTTTTTGTTTATAACATAAATATACTACTACAAATACTATTATTACTATAATAATTATAAATAAATTTATTCCAGAGTATATAATTATTTTATGAAACTTTAATTCATTTATTTCATTTATATTTTTCTTAGTTTCTAAAACTATTTCATTGAATGTTAAGGTGTTATTTTCAGATTTATATTCCAAATTTGGAATTATGTATCTATTATTTTCTATTTTAATATTATTACTATAAGTTTGATTATTTAAAATTATGCTACAATTATAAAATTTAATAAAATAATTTCCATTTAAATTAAATTTTCTTTCATCACAATCCGATGTTAGATTTATTTCATTTGCTAATTGAATTAATAGACTACTTTCATCTATATGATATATTTCAGTGTTACAATTTACTATGTTTTGACAATTTTTTGATAAAATACAATGTTTCAAACTATTTAATTGATATAAAGATTTAGTTTCATCATATTCATAATATTTATTATTATGTTCGAAAGATTGTACAATTGGATAATTAATTAAATTACAATTAGTTTCATTTGACAATGGCATAATCAAAGCTTTATTTATATTTATCATTTCATAAGGGATTTTAATTAAAAATATTAATTTATCTGTGTTGGTTCTTGAAAACCCTACTTTTAATCTTTTAATTTTATCTGCATCTATTTTATAATCTAAAATTTCTTTATGAGTTAAAAGAGATGGATGTATAATATTAAGATTAGAAAATATAATATCATCCTGTAACTCACTTACTATTCTGTCTAATTCTTGTATTCTTATTTTGATATTAATTTTTAAGAACTTAATTACTGTTTCATTTCCCTTTTTGTCAATAAAATTTTTAATTTCTGCCCTATCGGTTTTTATTACATTTAATAATGTATTGATTGATTTATTAAAATAATCATTTATTCTAACTTGATTATTTATATGTATCCCTAGGTTATTATCTATAGATTGTATTGTTTCTAATTGTTTATTTATTATTTGTCTGTCCTCATCGTCCATAGTCCCTGATATCCATTTTCCTATTGTCCCTAGTAAATTAATTAAACCTCGTTTTTTTATTACGTGATGTCCTGATTTTAATGTTGTTAATTTATCTAAAAGTTTTTCTAAATCTTGTAATAATAAGTAACTGTCATTTTTGTCAAACTGTGATACACTTAATATTAATTCTTTTAAAATGTTATCTAATTGTTGTGTGTCAATTATATGTAAAGAATAATTGTATGTCTTTGGTATTAACTGTTCAGTCTCTTGTATAATTGTATATCCTGTCTTAGATTCCACCTTGTCCACTTGTAGTTGAGCTTGAGTTAATGTTAGCGTCGTCATTATTATTATCGCTATCGCCATTATTGTCTGTAAATTTTAATTTTCTTTTAATATTAATTGGATGTATGTTAGTTAAATTATATTTTCTGTATTTAGGTTCCTCTTTATGTCTTAATGATTTGTAGTTTTTTATGTATCCCTGTTTTCTTCTTTCTATATAGTTTTCTCTACCTTTGTTGTATTTTTGTAATCTGTTTTTCTGTGCTATTTTTAAATTATTATAAATTTCTTGTTTGTCTACAACATCTTCCGCTTTAAATGGTGTACATTTGATTGTACTATGGTGTTGGTTATTGTAAGTTTTAATTGCTTCCAACATTTGACTTCGTATTGGAATTAATTGTTCTAAATTTAAAATTCTTAACTTTTCCGTTAAAGAATTATTTAGACGTTCAACATCAGAATTTCCAGTATGACTATTTGGTTTTACTAGATGTAATTCTACTTTTTCCTTTTTCAGAAATTCTTTAATATTAACATGTTTGAATTCGTTATCAGCTATAATTTTAATCGGTTTTTTATGATTAAAATAGATTTTAAGTTTTTCAATTATTTCTACATTAATTCTATTTTCTAAAGGATATGCCGTTGCAAATTTTGTGAATTTATCTATAAAAACTAAGAATGACTGTTTTCTATTAACATAAGTGTCTACATGAACTATTTGGTTTTTATCTGTGGGTAATTCAGTTTCATGAAATTTAGGTTTAATAGGGTTTCTGTCGTATTTTCCTCTACTGCAAATATCGCAATTATTTATTACTTTGTTTATCATGATTCTAATATTTTTATTGTATATTTTGGTTTTCAAATTTTCGTATAATGCTAAAATACCTGGATGCCCTTGTACTTTATGTTGAACAGATATAATTTTTATTAATTCATCTTCAGATTCCATATCTTGAGCAAAATAATTACATTTGATAAATTTGATAGTAGGAAATTCAGTTGTTAAAACCTGTTGGATTATATAAAAATCATGATCTGATATTTTTGCATATATAGCTACTTTATTTCCAGTTAAAAATTCTTTTAATTTTTCTACTAGTTCTTCTCTATTTATTTTTGGATTTAAATTTATTCTTCTGTTTCCTGATATGTTTTCTATTTCATTATTAAAATTTTCTGTGAAAACTATTTGACTTTTAAACCTATTTACTATTGTTTCTAGATATGTCGTTTTATCATTGTTTTCTTCTGCTTGTGAATGTATAGTTGCTTGTACTGAAGTATTACCTAAATTTTCATTTTCTATTTCTTCAACATTAATTTCGTTTTCGAAAAGTTTCTTTTGTAACGAAGTATTCCTCCCTTCGTTAGATTCAAAATTATTCTCAATTCTGTTAATTTCATGAATATCTGTGTTAATCCTGCTTAAAAAATCTGCGATTTTATTTTCTTTGCCTTGTAAATAGTTTACTTTAATATTGTATTCTCCGAGTGATAAAATCCATCTTTGGAGTCTAGGATTCAGATCTTTTCCTAGATACTTTGTATGAAGCCATTTCAATGCTTGATGATCTGTATTTAGTTCGAATGGTTTTCCGTAAATATAGGGTCTAAAATATTTTACCGACCATACTATTGCTAACAATTCCTTTTCTGTTGTACTATACTTAATTTCATGTTCATTTAAGGTCCTACTAGCAAATGCTATGGGATGTTTTTCTTGGAGTAACACAGCTCCAATTGCAAATTGGCTTGCATCGGTATTTAATGTAAATGGTTTATTGAAATCTGGGTATTTTAAAATTGGATGTGTTGTCAATAGAGTTTTTAGCTGTTCGAATGCGTTTATATATGTGGGATCTAGTTTATTGACTTTTGAATCTTTTTTTAGAAATTTAGTCATTGGTTGAGCTATTTTGGAATAGTCCTTTATAAATTTTCTATAATAACCTGTTATTCCCAAGAATGCTTTTATTTGTTTAGGTGTTTCAGGTAATTTTAATTTTGTAATGTCGTTTATTTTTTTTAAATTTGGTTTCACACCCTGTGTAGTTAATGTATGTCCTAAATAATCTGTTTCCTTACAAAAGAAATTACATTTATCTAATTGAATCTTTAAATTTGCATTTCTTAATTTTTCAAAAATTTTATTTATATTTGTAATGTGTTCTTGTAGTGAGGTACTAAATATTAGTATATCGTCAAGATAAACTACACATATTTTGTTTATATGTTGTCTTAATACCGAATTTATTAATCTTTGGAAAGTAGCAGGGGCATTTTTCAATCCAAAAGGCATTCGTATATATTCGTAATGTCCAAATGGTGTTGAAAAAGCTGTTTTACTTTGATCATTCTTATTCAATAAAATTTGGTGAAATCCTTTCGCTAAATCTAAAGTTGTAAAGTATTGAGCTCTACCTAATTTATCTAATATACTTTCTATATTAGGTATGGGAAATTTATCATTGATAGTGATTTCGTTTAATTTCCGATAATCAATGACAATTCTCCATTTTTTAATGTTTGAATTGTCCATTTTCTTTGGTACAATCCAAAGAGGAGAATTATAAGGGGAATTTGATTCTCTTATAATTCCTTGTTTTAGCATATCCTTAATTTGTGTTTCGATTTCTTGTTCGTGTATTTGTGGATACCTGTACATTTTACAGTATATTGGATTTTGATTTTCCAACTTTATTTCATGAGTTATTTCATGAGTGAAGGTTAAATTGTCGCCTTCCTCATAAAATAAATCTTTGTTCTTTGATAATAATAATTTCAATTTTTCCTTTTCTTCATTGTTTAAATGATTTTTACTTATTTTATTAAAAATTTCATCTTGTGAAACAATCGGTTCCAGGTGATTTACTTCAGTAAGTTCTATGGGATATTTGATTGTTTCAAAGGGAATAATATGTTGGTCAAATATCTTTAGATATTCGTTTTTTATATCGAGCTTAGCTTCGAATGGTATTAAAAAATTCATGCCAATAATTGCATCGTATTTTTTACTTTTTAAGGGAAATATTTTCCAATCTAAAGTACCGGTTTTAATTAGTTCTTTAGGAATTGGTGTGATAACTTTATGAGTAACATAATTGGTTCCTCCTAATGAGTTATATGAGATAGGAGATATTAATTTAAAAGTTTTGTAATCTAAAATGTTCGGTTTTATTAAACTGGTATCCGAACCAGTATCTATTAAACAATTAATAGATTTATTATTAAAAGATAATTTTACTATTGGTAACTGGTTTGTGGTATGTCTTCTATAAAATTTACCTCTTGATTTAATGAACTATTTCTAACGATATTATCAACCTCCATGGGTTCTACTTGTCTATATTTGATGTTATTATCCCTATACTGTGAATTGTCGAATTGTCTTTGATATTGCCCTGGTTTATTTTGGTAGCTATTATTATTTCTATTAAAATTTGGTTGGTTTTGTACATAATTGGGTTTTTTATAACCATTACCATAATTATTGTTATTATAATAATTTCTATTCATATTCATATCTTTATCATTATTTTGTTTGTTAATATTACTATTATTATTACTTCCATTATAAGTTTGTGAATATTCTGGCTTTTTATAATTATTATTATAATTTCTATTGGCTTTTTTAAAATTATCTGATTTTTCTAAATTGTTATTTCTAAAATTTCTGTCTTTATTTAATTTATATTCTACTTTAATTATGTCTTCTGTCAAATAAATTTCTGTTTGACACAGAATATTATCTAACTCAAATAAACTTTTGTTTGAGTCAACTTGTAGCTGTACTATTGGTATAAGTTTTGACTTGAGAATTTGAACAATTTCTTTGTCTATTGAACTATATGTAAATGCATCCTCCTCATCGAAGTCACAGACTTCACTGCATTCACTCTTAATCCTATTTAATTTGTTAAAGCAATCTTTGAGATTACATACCTTCATATCCTTCGCTTTGAATAACATCTGATGAATGGTGCTTTTTGGTCTGAATTTAATTTTTAGCTGCTCCATAACATTTCTCCATGTTCTGAGATGTTCAGGAATTTCCAAGATCACATTGCGAGCATAACCGATTATTTTGTTGTTTACCAGCTTCTTTAAACAATATTGCTTCAACTCTGTATTATTTTCTCCACAGAGTTCTTCCAAATCCTCCACCGCTTTCAGGAACGATCTTAACTTGTAAGAGTCCTCTCCCGAAAATGCTTGAACTTCATCAAAATTACGTATAATTTGATTTGGTGTAAGATCAAATCTCGTTGTTTTCATTGTTTGTACTTTTAATTTTTGATCTGCCAATTGTTGATGCAGAAATTGAATTTGATCTTGCAAATGTTTTTGTTGTTGTTGTTGCTGTTGCAACTGTGCTTGAACTTGTTCGTCCATTTTTGTATTTTCTATAGATCTATTACTATCAAAAGATTTTGATCTTTTATCACTTTCACTTTTCTTTCCACCTATTGTTAATTTTTTTTTTTTTCTACCTTTTCACAAACACTTTAACTATTCAGTTTTTTAAATATATAATTCGTTGTGTTATCTTGTTTTAATTCGTTTCCTTTGATTCTCTTCTTCAGATGAGAATCCTATCAACTGCGCCAAATATATAATTCGTGGTTTTTATTTTAAAATAGAAATACAACAAATTATACAATTATATTTAAAGATAATGTTTTATTTATTAATTTAAAACTTTATTTATTTAATTTATTTACTCAACAACTTCGGTTGTTAGAGTGTTGAAATTATATAACTTTAATGCTACTCTTTGGAGTGGCCGTTAACAATAATCTGTCGAATCATTATTACAATTCTTTTTTATAATGATTCCCCTTCCATTTTAATGTTAGGTTTTTTAATTCTATAATTTTAATTCTAAGAAAATGCATTTATGCATTTTATAAACATATTTAATTCTGAGAAAACAATTGGTAAGTGTTTTATTTTAATTCTGATAAAACAATTTTAATTCTGAGAAAACAATTGGTAAGTATTTTATTTTATTTTTTAAAAGTAATCTAAAACAATATTACGTTATGTGGATTATTAGTTATGTCTACATTCTCACAAGTGTTTATATCACAAGTGTTTTGATTTGTGGGATAGAATGTAACTCAGCTCACCCAACTCTTTCGCGGTTAATTAACGCCCTACTTTACGCCATTACTAGCCAAATCGAGGACGCGCGAATACAGGTTCACGTTTCAAATATCCATCTGCACATTGCATTGCTCCAGCCAGCCTGTACTGGCATGGACGATGGTTCGGCCCATGAATTCTGCACTCCAACGGGGGGTCATAGTTGTGTTCATCGTAATCAAGTGATGAAAAATCTCTTTTGCAACCCTCCCCCGTTGGGATTCGAACCCGGTACCTCCCGTCCCAAACACCGCAGCTTTAACCACTGCGCCAATTGCTCGGTAGTCAGCTATCTCTGAAATACATAAATGGATTAAAATAAATTTTACCAACAAACGAGTTGCACCAATCCGAGCAACGTCTAGTCACAAAAATATTTCAAAACAGGATACTAAGGAATATCACCGATATACCATGGTACAACAGAAATACTGACCTACATAGAGACCTTAAAGAGGATCTCGTTTAAATTGCAATCCAAAAAAAGGAGACACGAAGGAAGACTCTAGCAATACGTGTGAATATCGAGATAGTCCAGATCTTAAACAACACCAATATGGTATACGCGCAGACTGAAAAAAACCAATCCTTTTGAGCTGATTTTAATTTGTTAGGACAAAAAGCGGCTTGCTGATTTAAATTCACAATAACGATGTGGTATAAACAACAACATACCATAAACGGTGAAAATTGGACGATGTCATAAAAAAATGTATCATAGTAAATTAAGTCAGAAACAAAATGTCATCAGACCAGGCGACTAGATTGTAATAAAATAAAAACAAAAAATTGAGCAAAAACAAAATGTTTTAAGGAGTTTTATAAAGAAATTGATCGAATGTCGTTGTGGAAAATTTTCTAATAATGTTAGGCGGCCATTTAAATTCTAATAAATATTCAAACGAACAACGCTTGCAAATCATTGAATTTTATTATCAAAATGCGTGCTCTGTTAAGAAAGTTCATCGCGCGCTTCTTCCATTTTATGGTCAGTTTAATCGACCCACTGAAGCGGCTATTCGGGCTATTGAGACTAAATTTCACACCAAATTTACATTATTGGACATTAAATCACCAACATGCTTACGTACAGTGCAAACTGAAGAAAATATCGCAGCTGTATCGGCCAGTGTTAGTGATGACCATCAATTATCGATTCGGCGCCGTTCGCAGCAATTGGGCCTCTGTTACTCAACAAAGAATTTAGGTGTGAAGCCTTACAAAATACAGCTGGTGCAAGAATTGAAGTCGATCGACCTACCACAACGCAGAATTTTGGTGAATAGGCTCGTGAAAAGTTGGCGGAAGATCCATTTTTTTATCGAAAAATTGTGTTCAGCGACTAAGCTCATTTTTGGTTGAATGGATTCGTAAATAAGCAGAATTATCGATTTTGGAATGAAGATCAGCCAGGAGCATTGCAAGAGCTACCAATGCATCCAGAAAGAGTAAATGTTTGGTGTGGATTATGGGCCGGTGGCATCATTGGACCGTACTTCTTTAAAAATGATGCGAATCGCAACGTAACTGTGAATGGTGAGCGCTACCGTGATATCCAACTTTTTTTTGCCTAAAATGGAAGAGCTTGACGTAGATTATTTTTTGTGGGGCTACGTTAAGGGTCATGTCTATACTGACAAGCCCGCTTCGATTGACGCATTGGAAGACAGCATTGAAGCATTTATTCGTGAGATACCAGCCGAAATTTTGGAAAGTGTATGCCAAAATTAGACTAAGCGGATAGTCTATTTGAGGCGCAGCTGCGGTCAACATTTGCATGAAATAATCTTCAAACATTAAATTATATGGATTGTACTATCGATTCAAATAAAGATTTCATGCATTTTTCTTAATTTTATGTGTCTTATTTTGGAAAAATTTCCTATAGCTATTAAAAAAGTTACCCTTTAGGCCCTTACTGTAAAGTTGATAATGATAAAGCGACGGGCCTGACAATATCGTAAACTTGACGTTCAAAGTGACAATCCAGTAAGAAACCGACGGAATATATATCGTCATAGAAATCGTTGTGTATTTGACACTGTGATAAAGATACCGGAGCTTGTGATTTTAATGTGATTAAAGGAAACATTTGTAATGCCTATAGACTTAGCTAACCTTAAATATAAAACTTTAAAAAGGGACGCTTAATATAGCTGGTGGAAGTATGTTTAAGATGTGACTAGCTGAAGTAGCCACGAAATGACTACTACAAATTTTAATTTATCAAGGCGTTCGGAACCAGTTAGCGAATAGAGTATGAATTGTCTTGCAAATTTAGATCAAAATAATTTCTGAACCATAACAAATATCTATCTTCCGCACCAGCAACAAATTTGCATATATAATTGATTTTAACTAATAATGAAATTTAATTTTTTAATTAAAGACTTGTGAGCATACCTTTACGGACAAACGTCTATAATTAATAAAATTATAATAATTTTAGATTCCCCTACTAAAACCGAGGTAAATTTTTGTATTATTTGCCTTACCTATAGCTATTTAGTGATAATAATATAGAAAAATGATATATAGTTTTGTATTTATTAAATTAAATTAAGTTATATAGATCGCGCGATCAGACCAAAATTAAATAATTACATAATTATTGGTTATAAGCCCCTTTTCTAGCGCGTTGGCTTATATCAACATATTATGCGGTGTCTATATCTATATACAATTATTCATAAGCTTGATTATGATTGTATAAATGAGCGCGTAAAATGTTATGGTTATCCGATTAGGATAACAACTGATTATGGTTTAAATATAATATGTGCGTCGATCTTTGCGTACACCATATCAATACCTTATATGCCAGTGTGAGAATTATCACAAAGCACTGTATCGATTTTTTTAATGCACAAAACTTGTCTAACGTGAACTGGTATTTTGTTGAATTTCTGATTGACAAGATTTGTATTAAATGAAATGTTTTTTTTTTTTTTTTGTCATGCGACCTCAATCTTACAAATTCAAGAAATTATAGAAAAATTTATGAATAAATTAAAAAAAAAAAAATTTAATTTAAAATAAATATTTAATTAATTTATTTAAAAATACTGTGTTGGTAAAGAGATGGTGTCCTTGTATGGTCAAATGTATGAATATTAATTAGAAACACGGCTATTTAATTAGTCTTATGTAATTACTATCGAAATATATATACATACATATAAATATAACTGTTACACAAGTGTATAAGTATATCTATCACACATAAATCAAATTTTTAATCCTGCTCGATTTCACTGTACGACATGTACATAAGTACATAGTATATAATATATGAGTTGAACGTGGGAAATTGATTTCTTTAAATTATAATTTTTTTCAGAATAAAATAACGAATACTTAACTTACAAACAAGCGTTACACGATTTGACATTTTTGACGTGACAAAATGATTCATCCGTGTAACACCCTTGGAATATAATTTTAATTTTCGATTATCAGAATTTTTTATTTTTTGCGCTATCCAATAAGCTACAACTATAAGCAGTACAAGTTTTCTGCTATACGGATACAGTAATACTTCGTTTAGCATGATTTTATAGTACATTTAGAGTGTGGCGTCAACATCCATTCTTAAGCGGCAGGAGGTTTCCTCATACAAAAGGTCATCACCGGATGGCAAAAACGATCACTGACGTTCACAGCGATCAACTGATAAAAGCGCGATTTCAAATCAAGCCAGTCGCAGAGAAACACACTTAGAGTCAAGAGTCAAGAGTGACCGATGCCATATTTACGATACACCGCCATCATTCATCACCGTCAGACCTTCTCTGGCTGCCATGTCCAGAAATACTGTCCCCTGGTGTCTGAAGAACCCATTTGCCACTCCAACGCTTCTGCATTAAAGTTTCCGGCCATAACGAGGGCACAGTCGAAATCTCGCTCTTTATCTTCTATAAAGTGCCAATTTTTGTTCGAAAAGCGTCCATTGGTTCGTTCTGGGTAATATAGCAACTAACATATATGATATCCGTACTTTTCACCCATACAAATTCCTCTTCGGCTCTATGACTCTCAGTTGTGATCGGATGTGGGGCCCAGATGGCAGTTTTTTCTAGATTATCGGTGAATCAGTCATCTTCCACTTTATTCCTATATTGCTCACTAATGATAAGCAGGTCCGTGCCTATCTCTACTCTAAGCTGGTTTAGGAGAGCATCTGCGGTTTTACTTCTATAAAGGTTTCCCTGAAGAACCTTCATCTTATATTTTTATATCTGGCATGCTCAAAGACTTGCCTATATATCTGGCAAGTGCCTGACTCTGGTGCGTGCTTGGCTTGTTCTGGCCCAATTTTATTTTCAGCACTTCGGAAGCAGTTGGCCTCCGCTTTACTCTGCTTTTTGAAATGGCCTCTCTCTCCACAGTGGAGACAAAATTTACTCCGGTTTAAGAGGGAAGCATAACATCTGACCACTACGGTCGTACGCTGGATTCTGCAATATAGCCAGCATATTTTTATGCAACCTATCCTAAGCAGCTCGGATGCTTCACGAGTGCCGATCTCTACAAAGGCCATTCGTTGTTCTCTCGAATTAGGTTTCGTAAGTGACACCTTCAATCCATCTTTAAATTCTTTAAATCCTTTGAGGTCTCGTCTGATGACATCTTTAACTTCTTCTTCAGAGGAGGGACAATCTAAATCCTTGATTTGCAGTATGGTTTTAGGATGCAAGTTCCGTACTGTGGCCGTCTCCCCAAGGGCACATCGCAATGCCTCGCAGAAGCTCGCTTTATTGGTCGTATTTACTCCGAGTTCCAAAAGAATGTCACATATTCTGGTGCGGCGTACGGACTTAGTTTCCATATCCAAAGTTTATGCACTTGTGCATACGACTGGCCTTCTCCTGCTTTAATTGGAAGTTTAATTTTGAGATGGTCGCTTCTTTGACTGAACTAATGTCCATGCTTGTGAATCGTCACCTTCGTGTTTCTTTTTTACTACGTTCGCTTCAACTGAGCGAGGCACAAACATTTCCTTCTTTTTATTAACACTTTCTACTACAGCAGAAGTCAAAGTGACCTGTTAAAGCGACCTGTGATCCGGAAAAAAACTTTAATAGCAGAAGCGTAAGAACTTCATGAAAATCATGAGGCAAATCACGAGTAAACATAAAAGCTGTACTCCTCAAAAGAGTAGTAAGATGGTTCAGCCAAGTAGTCACCGTATCCTCCTAAATTGGAGTAACAAATTAAAAAAAATAGCCCATTCAAAAATACAGGAAAAATCACTTAATGCCAAAAAAGGGGTGCACCTGGTGGGTTAAATCGCCATCGAATCTTTAAGAAATATCGCTGAAGTTTTTCTACCCTAATGTCGAGGATCAGCCGGTCTAACTCATTTTTAGCACCAATATTTGCCCTACGTTCACTTTTTCGAACTAGAATATCGCTTTGGCCCATCAAATTCTATCTCTTTTAAATATAATGGTCCTACAAACTACAACAAATCACTTTGTATAACCCGCTATACAAGACCTGTATTTATCAACCACCTTAATACTGTCACTAAGTCTGTTCAATTATATATCCTATCGATATCCCAATCTCAGAATTGGACAACCAATGCATCATTTCCAATCCAGCCTGTAAATTTATCCATTTTAATTTTGTTAAGACTTCAATAGCGGTACTGTCCAACTTGTAATTTTCGCAATATTGGTCGACATATCGTCAACTATGGCTTGTAATGATTGCCGAAACTTTTCTTCGTAGATTTTTACATTCTTATTTTATTGAATTGCGCAGACGATAAAAACATTTAGTTCCAAAGCTCATCGCAACTATTTGATACACGTCTGGCTTACGATTTTCGTCGTTATCGTACCTAAGGATCGATTGTCGGTATGTTCGATTTTCTTTTTTATCAAGACCTTGTGAAATATTTTGAATTCTTGGTGATGTTACCTCCAACCGCCAATTTTCATCCACAGAACTTAAATAAAACATACAATAATGGCTTTACCATATCCGGTCCCCTTAACAATAAACTATTTGGCATCATTGCCTTTCGGAGCTCCGTCTTAGATAACGTGAAAAGTCTCAGGTTTATTCGGATTTTCTGCAGCAAACATCGTTTTATACCAACATCTTAGATCCGATCCACTATTTACGACTTTTGGTATATTAAAGCTTTTAAATTATAATTTTTTAGTTCATAAATAGCTCGTAAGCTTTTGAGGGAGAGTTACTACTTTAAACGAAATCCACCTCTGTTATCATAAAGTCTTGTACAAAATATAGCTGAGCACTGCCATTTGACACCATAGAGGTCCCTTTCGGTGCAGATGGGTTCTGTATTGGCTATAACAAGCCTTTTTCTATATAAAAAGACCAACTAAATAGCCTGCTAAAGCTGAATATTATATTATTAAAGTTTAAAAAAGTATTTTTATTTAAAAGCACAAAAAAACGTTTAAAGCTTTTTGATTTAGAACCGTACATAATCATTTATATATATGGTGAAAATAATTTAAAAGCTTTCACTTTAATTATGCTAATGCATTAAATAAAATATAAGATTAAACAAAGCTTTTGAAAAAAGCTTACAAACTGAAACTTAATAAACTATAATGATAAAAAAAAACTTTTAAAGCTTGGATAAGGTGACAATGCCATTCAAAAAGCTCATAAAAGCTCTCAAGCTAATAAAGTTTTAAACACTTAGTTAGAAAGCTTTCAATGAGACGGTTCAGGGTTGTTAACGTTTTCCGTTACAGCTTTTAATAATGTAATATGCCGTTATCAATAATTATTGATGCGTAGAACTTCGAGCTTTTCTATTTTAAATTAAACTAAAACTGTCTATTTTAGAGCTTTCGCGCACTTAATTTTATTATGGTTTTAGGAAGTTTATATGTCTGACTTTGACTACTAATGTAATTGGGAATATTTATCCGAACCGAATAATTTAAACTTTAAGACTAAGCTTTATTTTTAATTTAAGTTCAAATTTAATTTTATTGGAAAATTAGAGCTTACAAACCAAATAGAATAGTTTTCACGTCTTAAAACATTAAAATTTTTAATATATTTGTCTTCATAAGGACAGTTGAAATTTTTTTTATGTATTGCAAATTAAACTTTTACCTAAAGCTTTTAAAGTTATATGCAAACATTAATTAAAAAAGAGCTTAAACTTGAACAACCTGCAGAAATAAAACATTTGAAGCATTTTGATCAAACTTGAAGGGCTTAGTTGTTATAATTTTTAAAATATAAAAAGCTTTTCAAATGGTTTAATTATTGGTCCGTTCATAATTCCAAATATAAGTTAGATTAAGTTAAGTGGTTAGAAAAAAAATGCGAGTTTTTTAACTTAACGTAAGTTGACAAAAGCTCCAAATGCATTATATTGGATTTAAACAAACACAAATTTAAAATATTCTACTATGCCGCTTTAATTTTTCAATTAGTAATAAAATGCTGCCATTTACAATGTAAAGCTCTAAATAAATGTTGACTGCGGAAACTAATTAAGCTTATTTGCTAAGCCATTTAAGAAAGCGCAACAGAACTCGATTACCACCGATCGCAATTAAGCACAATCTAATTATTTGTTTTTATATCTTCATAATATATCAATGTAAAAGCTCATTTCATTTAAAGCTTTCCAGTATAATAAATAGGATAAGCTAAAGTTCCAATAAGCAGTAAAAAAAATAACGCTTGCATTAATTTTTAGAAAGTTAAAGAATGTAAAAAATAGTAAAAGTTTTCGAAGCAAATCTCATAATTATTTATGACAAAGTTCGTTTAGAACAAAATTCAAAACCTTGTAACGAATTTTAAAATTTTAAAAATAAAAATAAACGTAATTTAATTAGAGCTTTTATGTTTATTTTTATTTGTTTTGTAAATATTCAAAGAAAGCTCACGTCACATTGTGTCAAACATTGTCATCATAAAAATAGTATCGAGTTTATTTCTGTAAACTTTTGCGACTTTTTTTAAATCACTCATTATACTGTTATATTTTTAGTGAATATTTAAATAAATAAAAGCTTCACTTACAGTTTTGTAGGCAGTTATGTGGAAACGAGCTTTTATAGGAGCTTTTATTCAGTATTTGAAAGCATGAACTTATTTTTAAATAAAGCTTATATCCAATTAGAATTTTTTTCATGAGTTTTCAAAAGGAGTCATAGACTCTAAACCAGAAATGGTTTAAGTTACAGGTTCTCGATTGTTTGAGTTACAGGCTTAGTATAAATCCACGAAAATCTGATATACATTAGGAAATGCTTCCGAATATTTAGAAAAAATTATCCTCAGTGAAAAAACTTAATCAGTGACTGGCCAAGTCGGATTCTGATCTTCTTCTATATTCAAGTAATTTTCAAGCGAAAAAAATATCCGTAAGTGCTTAGTCGATTTTAAACACAAAAGAAGATAATTGACGGCAACAAGTTCAAATAGTAAAAGACCGTCCTAATCTTAAAAATATTTTGCTTGACAAAATTAGGTAAGATGGGGTGATATACTAATTTACATCCCGTAAAGTTAAGGTCACTTTAACGAAAAAGTAAAAGAGACATCTATTGCAAATATACGACACTATTAGTGTTATTTTTTGAAATGTAGATGGAGCGATCAGAATTACAATTTTAGATTTAAAAAAAATTAAGTTGACAATTACAGCTACGTTAATTGTGTTCAAAACAGTTTTAGAAATAGGGCAGAGATTTAGTACGCAATTTTGGGAACAACCGTTTCATTTTTGTTTACCGTCCGAATAATCCGATGATTCAGACAGTTTGATGTATAACAAACTACGCACTACATGTTTCCCCTGTTCAAATAATAAATATAATATGATAACACAAAAATAGTTTTTTTTTATGTATCTGATGTTTGATAATGATTATGTTTAATGATAACACAAAAACAACAATTTTCATCTAGTTTTTTTTTTTTTGTTTGCGAACAACATTGAAAATTATAATTCCTTAAGATGTTTTTGTTGTTGCTGTGGTTGGTTGGTTGGTTGGTTAAGTATTTTTTTTTATTAATGCTGTTTATACAGCTTCCACATCTTTATGTATTTCCAAGAATTTTTTATAATGATAAGATTTGTGATTGAATAAATAAGTAAAGAATATAATTATACAATTAAAATAAAATAAAAATTACAAAAAAATATTCAAGAAATTAAAAATTCTATCAACATAAAAATTTAATGAAATTCATTGAATTTTCCAATGAAAAATAATAAAATGAACGAGATGCTGCGAATAGTCATTGACTTCATAATAATATTATGTTGGTTTGGTTTTTTATTTTATTGAATTGATATCGAGTATTTTATGTTGTTCGGATAATTTTTGTAGTAAATTTGAGGCAGGTGGATTTGATTTTATATAAATGACACGGATT
This sequence comes from Tipula confusa, assembly GCA_963556175.1. Lineage (NCBI taxonomy): Eukaryota > Metazoa > Arthropoda > Insecta > Diptera > Tipulidae > Tipula > Tipula confusa. The sequence continues at coordinate 57,666,030 of OY744475.1, read as the reverse complement.
TTATGAATCTTCCAATAACTCAAATTCCGTTAATCTGCGTATCAGTTAATCTGTAGCGGCCAAAAGATCTGGAGAAACAAATCCAGTGTGGATGAATGCCTGACAGTTGAGTCAGCCTTAGGCCCGAATCAAATAGCAGAGATAGCCAAACAGTTGAGAATTTTTGATATTTTTATAAATATTCGATACACTGTAGGTTACATAAGCTGTAAAGTAGGCTTGCCTCTGAGGTTGGCGATTTTTGTTTTTTGTGTGCTTATGATTTTTGGTCTTCCATTGAAATATTAGATAGCGATCTTTAAGCCTAACTGGAATAGGAGAATATCGTGTTTTTAGAGGGCTTTCGAATTTTTTAGTGTACTGAATATGTTTGATCTCATTCAGCTTTTTGAAGTCTATGCCCATTTTGTTTTTTTTTGTTTGGGAGACGTCTACTTTATTGTTAAATTTTTATTAGCTATTAATGGTCCTAAAAATTATATTTGTCAACACAAGTTTCCAATAAGCACTATCATATTCCCTCAAGCAACAACATGTTCAAAGACGATAAAATGCGTCATGATTGATACACACAATCGTCAGAGGTAAAACAGCCTGAGCATATTAGCCAGCAAATATTTTGACTCTTTACTGTCGCCATCCACTAAACATGCAGGGTCTCCGCAACATTGGATAGTTAAAGGTTTAACCAATACTTAAACTTTATTGCACAATCAACAAAGGGGATAATATAGCTACCAAAAACTTTATTAAAAATCATAACTGTTACTAAACCAATGGCCACACTAAAAAAGTTGATAGATAATTGATCATGGTAATATTAATTGAAACCATATTTAGTTGGACACTGGATGGTGATCTAGACGGACACATGTTCAATAAAACATCGAGATATAATTAGAAATCGCATTGAATACGCCGATAAAGGGCGATGTGTCAGATGTCAGATGTCAAATATGTTTCGAAACCAAACATCCTAAATCCTAGAAATATTTGATAATAGCGACCCGTGTCACAGGGAGTTTCACCAAAGGCCACTATTCAGTTTACATCAATAATGATAGAGTTATTGATGTTAACTGAACAGAAACAAAACACGACAGAAATTAGAAGGCAATACAACTCGATAGATAAAGAGTGATTGCAGGACACTGAGGATATTCTCAAAACAGCTTAAGAAGCAGCAGCAAACAGAAACATGCGTACGCTTCATCAATGCATCAGGAGAGTCACTGGAAAAATTACAAAGATACCACAAGTTAGGAATGCAGCAGGTTAAACTCTGACCTTAGAAAATCAACAACTAAACCGATGGAAAGAATTCTTCAAAGGTAACCGCGTATAGACCCAGCTACCAACGGAGAGCAAAGTAACAAGTTGCTGGATCCGACAACATATTAGCTGATCTAGTAAATATATATAAGACCACTTTTCCTGTGTCCTTCTTAAATATTTACTAGAATCTTACGATTGCTATCAGTTTGATAAAAATTTGATATAAAACAAAAGTTTAAAAGTCATATTTTAGAGGTTTTATTAACCTAACAGTTAAACCAAAAGCTCAGTGAGTTCTAAAGTACGTTCCAATTAAGTCCAAGGTTTTGATAAATCAATCATACTTATGTTGAAAAATATGTGACCTCTTGGTAGAATAACTGGGTGCTTGTAGTCTTATTGACAATCTGAATTCCTTAAGCGACCACCAACCCGCAAAATACCATTCGCTTGCGGTTTGTGTACAGTAATGGTGACAAGCCATTCTGGACCTTGTCACCATTACTGTAAGCTGGATGTTGCTCGGATCGTACATAATTCCACCACTTTCTCGGCATTTGATTTAATATTTCTGATGTGCAATTTGCTACAAAAGTTTTCCTAGATAAGTAGCACAGTTGTGGAATCCGTCTATGCATAACACTCTACTGGTTGCCTTACTGTTTCTTTTATCATAATCATCATTTTTGTTAGTAATTTTGCGCCTCACAATTCGAGCCTATTTAAAGACCGGCTTAAAGAGCCTAGATAACCGGTTTAATTGGGGCCACTCTAGTTTTGGATGTTCTGCACTCAATACACTACGGCACTATACGCCTTTTCACTTGCATCCTAAAAACCATGAAATTCAATTTTCCCGTCTTGTGGCATATATCGCTTAGTCTGAACATTTTCTAATATCTTCAATTTACTTTGTATTTTGTTGTAAATGTAGGAAACGTCAACGGGCAGCTCATCGTCCCAGCCACGTTTTAGCGACCACAAATTTTGAAAAATTATTTTCACTAAGACTATCGTGGGTGACCGCCATCTATGTGTAAGGTTCTAATGTCCAAAAATGAGGAACTAGACTATCCAAAAGTCAATGTATTGAGCTTATAGCGCTTGATCTCGCCTGATGCATCACTTCTCTTCAGTATACGTTGAAATTGGGTGTCCTCAATCAGTAACTGATTATGCTTGATTATACATCTCCTCTATGTTACCTGTCAATGCTACTTTATGAGTGCGAAACTTCATCAAAATTGACCATAATGTAGGCTGAATCACTGGACTTACTAACATTGTCTAATTGAGTGAAATTTCTAACGTCGACTTCACCGAACCATCAAACACCACTCTTAGCCTTGTCGTTTCACTCGATTCTTCTAACACGCAGTGATGTGGTAAATAAAATGATTTAGAATCCTCTATTTGGTATTCAGCTTCAGTGATAGGCTGTAAGTACTTGTAGCCAAGCATTTCGCTGCAGCGTTTTTTTAACGTGAAAAACCTTCTTTTGGCTGTATTCTCGGAGTTTCGTAGTAGAGCAGCTTTCTTAAAAGGGGTTTGAACCATGTATCTCCTTTCTATATAATGCTCTTCCCGTTCGACGTCCTCTGGGTGCAAAAACTATACACTAGAGATTTCTTCTTGCTCAAAGAAACGCTTTAACATGTGAATACCGAAGCCCAAATTAAGATTCAACGTGCTGTTATCTCCCTGTACTGTTTCACTTATTTCAACGCTGTTTTTGTTGGTAATACCTATGCTATTATCCAACCAAAGAGCGTTTGTTGAGCCACCACTGTATTGTTGGAATTTGTATATGTCGCCTATTTTGCAGAATTTGAAAAATACGATCCGCTTCAATCAGGATATAAATTGGCGCAATCTGATTATACTACGTATCAGCTAACTCTAAATCAGTGATAGAAACTGCACCTCTTGTAACTGCTTTTCCAGAGCCCAAACCAGTTATTATGATATTTGCATTTTTCCTAGGCAATTGCAATCGTTTCGTACAAGCCTCTGTAATGAATGAGGCTTGAGGGAGCCGAAGTCAAGCAGTTCTCTAAATTTTTGCCGATTTCCTGATTTGTCCAAAACTTGAACTACCGCTGTCAGCAATAACGATTGGAAGCTTGGCAAAGTCGCTGTATTTGACAAAACAACGGCTGAAATCTCTGAAACTATATTTCTATTGCTTAAATGATGCTTCCTATGACATTTGCCAAAATGCGGCAGCTTTTCACCTGTTAGAAGCCCTTTTAAATATTGAAATTTAATCTCTTTTGATATTTTTGGATTGCTGTCGATTGATGTTTCGAACAGATCCTTGAACGGTAGAAATTCAGAATATTGACCGGAAAAAGAAGTAATATTAACTCTAGGTTGACCTCACTATTCCTCTTGTTCATCACTGCGACATCTTGCAAAAAGGATTGCTGATTCATCATTAGTTCATCGATTGATGCATACGCTTAAACGTTTCTGCTTCGCTGGAAACGAGGATGCAGAAGTTACTACACTCCAAGATACATTCAAAGCAAAATATTTTAAAACTAAGGGCAAACTTAATCAAGTAGGAATGGCTTTGGAAAAAACAGAGCAGCACGATGGGCTGGATAATAGTTTTCAACAACTCATAGATAATCCAAATTCTTTTAAGGGAAGGACTGTTGAGAGATGAGGCTGCCGCATTACTGTGACAAATTTCTATTACAGAAGTGAATTACGATGAGGCGTGGGGGAAAATAAAAAACCGCTACGACATAAAAAGGCATGTGACAAAAATGCTATTGAAACAATTTATGGACCAACCATCAATTATTCAGGCTTCTGCAAAGTCTCTCCACCAGATGCGTGTCGTTTCTGACAAGGTATTACAAGGGCCCAGGGTTTTGGGCGCGCAGGCAGAGTCATGCGACCTATGGTTGATCTATATCTTGGTTGGCAAACTTGACCCAGCCATCAAACACGATTGAGCACGACATAGCTTCAAGCATGAATTCCCAACCAAGACACAATTTTTGGAGTTTCTAAGTCAACAATGCGATGCATTGGAAAGCTGTGAAACTCTAAAACGCCCCGCTTCTCGTCAAGCACCAAATCTACAAATACCTACAGCAAGAGATTTACGATTACCAACGGTAATAATTAGAGTGCTAGATTCATCAAACTACTATCAAAGATGTAGAGTATTATTAGATTCTGGAGCACAAGCATCATTCATATCAGAATCGTGTGCTCAACGATTGGCTTTGCCACGTAAGAATGCTAAAATAATCATAAAGGGTCTTGTCGTGTTAATTCTGCCCAAATTAACAAACAGAAACAAGTGAAATTAAAGGGCTACAACTCGCCGATTCACACTTTAACCAGCCTGGGAAGGTGAATCTCATTATCGGAGCAGACTATTTCTTCAGACTATTTCGTGAAGGTCGGATTGCAAATTTAGAAGATAATTTATCGGCTCAAAATTCAATTTTTGGTTGGACTTTAGCAGGTGAAGTAGCTTCAGCGTAAAACCAAACCACTAGGCTTAAATTTCACGTCGACCTAAATTTTGATGATATCATTAGGAAATTTTGGGAAATGGAGGAACTTCCCCACTATAATGCACTTCCCAAACGCGGATTTGAAGAACATTTCAAATTTCGCGGAGCGCGAATTTGAAGAACATTTCAAACTAAATTTTTCGCGCCACGAGTCTGGCAGATATATTGTGAAGTTGCCGCTTAAGACGTCAAATACCATACTAGGAAATTCATTGAATATTGCGAAAAAACAATTTTTTTAATTTAGAACGTAAATTAAACCACGAACCTTAATTGCAATCGGAATATACTAAGATCATGAGAGAATATATAACCTTGGGACATTAAAACGAAATTCCTAAGGGCATCACAACCGATTCAATAGAGAACACCTAATATTTATCACACCATGCCGTAACAAAGGAAGATAGTACCACTACAAAAGCCATTACACTGTGGACTACATTGATAAAATTCCGATATAACCATATTGCGCTGACAGCCGACATAGAAAAATGTACAGACAATTATGGTAGCAGAAGAGGATCAGAAATATCAACAAATACTGTGGCGAGAAAATCAAAGTGAAACATTAAAATTTTATAAGCTTACAACGGTGACGTTTGGACTGGCTAGTTCAGCGTTCTTAGCAACACGATGTCTCCATCAGGTTGCATAAGACTCCCAATTAGAATATCCATTAATTGCTGATCAAATTTTTCACCATTTCTATATAGATGACTATCTATCTGGTGCAGGTAATGTTAAGAAGGCTCGCTACCTAAAAGAAAATTTGAAATATATTTTAGAACAAAGAGGATTCATTTTGCGTAAATTGCAGAGCAATGCAAATGAGTTACGAGACCAAACAAGCGAAAGGGACGAATCGTTGGTTCCTATTGAGGAAGCGAAATCATCCATCAAAAGCTTAGGACTTCATTGTAGTTCGAAAGTATCGTACTATTGTTCAAGGTAAACCTGCCGGAAGAGGTAACACCGACAAAGCGATCCTTGATATCAAATACTTCCAAAATTTTCGATCTCTCGGGGCTTTTGTCACTGTCTATCATAATAGCCAAAATATTGTATCAACAACTAGTGTTGAGAAAATTAGAATGGGGCGATGACCTAGTCAATGATATAGCGATTTTGTGGATACAATTAAGGGCTGAACTGCCCTATTTGAAGCAGATCAAAATTCCACGGTACATTAAAAAGAACGGAATGTCGATTCATGGGTTTTGTGATGCCAGCGAGCATATGCAGCAGTAATATACAGCCGATTCCAAAACGAGAAAGAAAAAATGCAAGCAGAACTCATTGCATCAAAGACCAAAGTTGCACCGATACAACAAGTTTCCTTACCTCGATTGGAGGTATGCGGTGCGCATTTGCTATCCAAACTGATAGTAGAAGTTAAGAAAACATTACCCGTTGACGTTCCCATAAACGCTTGGACGGACTCAAATATTGTCCTGGCATGGTCCGAAATTCAACAATTATTGCCTCGAAATCAATGGAGCCATATTAAATCCCAAAATGATCCAGTTGACCACGCTACAAGGGGAATATTGCTGTCAAAACTCGTGACACTCGATCAGTGGTGGCATGGACCATTGTGGCTCATTCAGCCCGAACGATTATTACCAATTGTGAAAAGTGATATATAATATGATGTTACAATCTACGAAGCAAAACCTAAACAATCAATATCACTTCTTCACACACAAATTAGCGTCAAAATAATGGAATAACTTTGCATGAAATGTCTTCAGCCAGAAAGAAACTTATAAAATGGATGCAGCACACAGAATATGCTAAAGAAATAACGCGCATTGCAAGAAAGCAAATGATTCCATCCAACCATCCACTTACATCACTTACACCGTTTTTAAATGCTGCTGGTTTATTACGAGTCAGTGGAAGGCTAAAGAACTCAATAAATCTGTATTCAGATCACCCTATCATTCTACCTAATTCCCACCTCCTAAGCAGAATGATAATCACCTACTTTCATATAAAATACCTCCACCCAGGCCCATCCCATACATTCAATCTTATACGTCAAAATTATTGGATCGTGAAAGGCAGAACAGCTGTGCGAAATATAATTCGAAAATGCATCCAGTGCTTCAGAAATCGAGCAAAAACAGCCAAGCAGCTTATGGGCGATTTACCTGCGGTTCGAGTAACCCCAGCGAGATCATTCGCAAATTGTGGCATAGATTATGCTGGATCCATCATTTTAGCCAGCAAAAGAGGTCGCGGTGTAGTAATGGTTAAAGGATACATAGCAATATTTGTATGCATGGTCATTAAGGCGATACATATAGAAGCGGCCACGGAACTAACTACCGATGCTTTCATGGCAGCACTGAAAAGATTCTCAGCCAGGAGAAATGTTTCCAGCAACATATACTCGGATAAGGGCACACATTTTATTGGAGCTAACCGAAAGCTGAAAGAGGTATTTAGACTTATTTATTCTAAAATTAATGACTCCATTATTACAGAATTTTGCGTTCAGAATGGAATAAATTTGCATCATATTCCTTCTTCTGCCCCTTATTTAAGGGGATTATGAGAATCCATTGTAAAGTCAGTTAAAACCCACCTAAATCGCATCATCTTCCATTCGAAGAAACGAGTACATTATTGTGTCAGATTGAAACTCACGGCCACCTTGCACTAGGTCGGAAGATAACGAATCGTTTGAGGCATTAACCCCGGCTCATTTTTTAATGGGATCATCAGTAATGTCTGTACCCAAGAATGTACGCTTCTGGAAGCAATTTCACCGGAACTACCTCAACAATCTACAACAACGACATAAGTGGAAAAACAAGATGGAAAATATCAAAATCTGCGATTTAGTACTAATAAAAGATAACCTACCGTCGTGTAAATGGGCAATGGGGCAAATCGCTGAAGTTTATCCAGACGACAAAGGTTTAATTCGAGTCGTCACTCCCAAAACAGCATCAACCATCTTTAAACGACCCTTAACCAATATTTGCCAAAGATGTCAATCCAAAAATAGTGGATGTGGAGTAGTACGTGGATTAATGTAGTATGGAATTATTCGTCCCTCTTATGCCAGCTTGTTATTGTTATTATTTGTACTAAATTTTAGGTCAACTTCCCGTGCTATAGAATCCGTGCGTATCACTAAAATGCGAAAATTTAACTAATCGGGCAACCCCCCGCGGAGAATAAGAAAATTCAGGTTGTTTACCCGAGCAACTCGTTACATGAACTCTCGCGCTATGAGCCATCTAACACGTCATTGTTCGGAGAACAGTTTTAGTAAGCTAGACAACTACTTCACCTGATTTCTGATCAAAGGCATCTAATCGATTTGATAGCGGGCACATCTGGTTTGCAATAACGTGAATGATATCTTAGATCACTTCTTAAAACCCGCGTGTGATGGGTATTACAAAAATTGTTTATTACCTAGCGGAAACCATGTGAAAAATTGTGTTTTTTCAGAATCAGCCGATAACAGTTCTTAATTATCCTGCCTTTTATCCTTTGATATTTATGAAATCATATGATAGTTGCAGACCATATCTGGGGAAATCAGTTTTCGGCCGTGGAACTATTTACTAACCCTTTTAAAATTTGTCTTATTAATAGCACGATAAGTTATATAGTAAATTGGTTCACATGTTCGTTATTATTATTCTTATAAATGATTAATTCATTTTAAAATGCTTGCGGTTTATATTTAAAAAAATTAAAATCAGCACACACAAGTTCCATTGTGTGCGGCTCATGTTCGTAAGCGCCAGACAATTTATTAATTTATGCGCGCAAACCAAAACCCAAAAAAAAAATGCAGAGCAGAGCAAACCAACCACAACAATCAAATTTATTTATTTTTATTTTCTTATATATGTAAGTAGTAATTATTATCTTATTGTCATCATATATATTGTGCTTATTTTTTTTTTTTTTAAGAAATAACCATACGTAGTTGCAAAGTCGAATAAATTAAATTAAAAATCAATAAATTAAAATTTAAAGTTGGATTTAATTTGCGAAAAATAAAATGTTCACCGCCGTAATATTTTTTTTTTCATTATTTACCATTTCTTATGTTATATAAGAAGACTGCATCTTCGCTCGATACCACACAATATTTAATCATTTTTAAAATGGTTTATAATTAAAATCAAATTATCATTTCACTAAAACGTCGTTGATCGTTGGATTGGTTTCGTTATTTTATTATGTCATTTGGAAAATAATAAATGCAGACGATATTTGAGTTGTATTTGGAATTGTGATTCGTTCGATTTGAAATTTAAATTGATCGTTTACATATTTAATAGACACACAGTAGTCTATTGTGTAGTCATACACAAACATATTATCGTAAATTCAATATCCTTTTTTGGTCAGCTCATAAAATATCTAGAAATGAAATCAAAAATCTAAAAGTTAAACCTACCTAGTGCAGGTTTAGGAGTAACCTGCCTCAAAAATCGTTTAATAGTTCGTGCCAATATTAAAATGGATAAGTTACAATTCCTGAACCACCTTTTGCCACTGGCAGCCGGTAATCAGCAGGAATACTTTCCATTCGTTTAAATTTAAATGGAGACAATCTAATGATTGGTATATAGTTAAAATCCTAAGAGATGCACAGCGTTTAAAAATTTTAATATTAAATCTGTTACTTCCAAAATATTAGTCAAATATTAATTTCTCGACAATCCCGAAATTCATTTTTTGTACCCACGTGCCATAGATTTTTTCTGTTTATTCTCAATTTAATTAAGAGATGTTATAGTGTTCATATTAAAACAATATTTTTTGATCAGAAAACAGTAGGCGATGATTATCAACCATTTTGTTTAAATGTTAAAAAACAAAACTTAAATATTTTGTTTAGTTTTGAGAAATTTTCTAGTATTGTGTCAGTGTTGTGAATCAAAAATTCTGAATAATAGTAAGAAAATTAATTTTATGGTGATACAGTTTTTAGGTGAAGAGCACTTTGATATCTATTTTGTTATTTGATTTGAAGCTACAGTTTTATACTTGTGTGTACTTTTTTCCTGAACCAAATTTTTTAAACACCCTGCAACGTTAAAAATTAAACCTAACACCGAAATGATTTTTTTCTCCAAGAAAGAAATTAACCAAGGAACCACCTCTTATCGAATTAATATCTCAAATACGGATACCCTGTATTGTGGAAAATAAGTTCAGCTTAAAGCTTTTAAATTAAGCTTTTAATTGACCTGAAATTGTGAAATTTCCGCACTTACATATTTAACATTTGTGTTTAATATATTTTTTTGCTTAATTACTGTCAAAGTTTTCTCTTAAATTATCCTATATAAATTTTTGAAACATTAGATTTAATTTTCAAATAGGTGCCACACATATCAATGAATTTAATTCCAGAAAATGTAAGTTTAAAATGATGAATTTATGTTCCGGATCTGGAACTAAATCACAATCATTGACGGATCTTGTTCGAGTTCTATTTTGAGTTCCGGTTTTGGTTCCGGAACTGAATCCGAATCATTGACGGATTTTGTTCAAGTTCCGTTTTAAGTTCCAGATCTGGAACTAAATCCAGATCATTGACGGATCTTGTTCGAGTTTCATTTTGAGTTCCGGTTTTGGTTCCGGAACCGGGGCCGTTTCCGGAACTAAATCCGAATCATTGACGGATTTTGTTCGAGTTTCGTTTTAAGTTCTAGATCTGGAACTAAATCCGGATCATTGACGGATCTTGTTCGAGTTCCGTTTTAAGTTCCGGATCTCGAACTAAATCCGGATCATTGACGGATCTTGTTCGAGTTCCATTTTAAGTTTCAGATTTGGAACTATATCCGGATAATTGATGGATCTGTGGGCTCCTTTAGCCCCTTTATTATTTTTTAAAATAACATGTATTATTTAATTTATTTTTATTTTTATAAAAAATATTTTTTATGTTTAATTAATAAACTAGTTACAAACATTAATTTATTTTTAATTTAATTATTTTTATTAATTTTATTATTATTATTATTATTATTATTTTCTTCACTACCGTGCGTCTTTGAGAGAAAAAAACAATTCAAGTGATAGATGCTTTTTTTTATCAAAAAGAAAGAAGCAAGCTGTCATGGCGATGAATTGAATTGAAAATGAATTGAATTGAATTGAATTGAATACCTAATATAACCCGAATTGAGTTATCGAAATTTACGCCGCCATATGAAAATAAATAATTATTATTTTCAGACTCGAACCCATAATATTTTCGATCTTCCTATTTGTCTAATGATCGGTTTGTGTCTCTACTAATGTTATAATTTGTAGTTCAAATTATATTGTGCAGAGACCAGGGTGAGTTACTAAAATGAAATATAAATCTATCTACCATGGTATATACCTGTATAATCTGGTGTAGAATAAATTTAAATTTTATCAGTTGATAAAATAAATTTATTCTGATTTGTTTAATTGTGGCTAGCGAATATTTCGCGCCGCCACAGGACTCTCCTGCAAGTGAATTCCCCCTCCATAATAATGAAAATTTATCCAACCTACTCAGTTATACGAACAGATCTAGTTGATCCAACATCCATGGATGCATCTTGTAAACCGTAAGCTGGCTTCAATCTATCGATTGATATAGTTTGTTGTTTGTCGTTTTTTAGTATGACAAACGATTTTCGGAGGCGGCGCACAACTTTGTATGGCCCCTCGTATGGAGGTGATAATCCAATTCGTACCTTATCATCTCGCACAAAAACGTAATCACACGCATCCAATAGTTTTGGAACAAATATATCAGTTTGCTTCGACTTACGTGTAGGTGATGGTATCAAATTTTGCATGGTGTTGCGAAGTTGGTCGACTACTGTGTTATGATCGGGTAAATTGTTTGTGGGATTTTCTATGAAAAATTCTCCGGGTAGTTTAATCGTTTGTCCGTACACCATTTCCGCTGGTGTACACTTCAAATCCTCTTTTACGGTAGCTCGAATTCCTAATAAAATAATTGGAATCTCAGAGCTCCAGTGGATTGTGTTTTCTCTTGCCATGAGTGCAGCTTTTAGCTGTCTATGGAACCGTTCGACCATGCCATTTGCTTTCGGATTGTAAGCAGTGGTGCGTATTCGGTGTGATCCCAGAATTTCAGTTAACTTTGTAAATAATTTTGATTCAAATTGGGACCCCTGATCAGTGGTAATTTGAAGAGGTACACCAAACCGAGATACGTAATTTGTCACCAACGTCATTGCAATGGTCGCTGCGGACATATTTGTCATGCAGTATGCTTCTGGCCACCGAGTAAAACGATCAACACAAGTTAATAAATATGTATATCCATTCGATGGTGGTAGTGGTCCTACAATATCGATATGGATATGTTCGAATCGACCTGGTGGAATTTCGAATAGACCATGCGGTGATTTTGTGTGGCGCTGAACCTTAGCTTTTTGACAAGCTAAACAAGCCTGAGTCCAATGGGCTACATCCTTGTTCAAATTCGGCCAAAAATATCGTTGTGAAATCAATTTACGCGTACCACGTATGCCAGGATGGGATAAGTTGTGCAACATTTTAAAAATTTTGAGCCTAATTGACTCTGCGATATATGGGCGATTTATTCCCGTTGTTGTTTCGCACACTACCTCTAGTCCGGGTAGTTTCAAAAGTTCCAGTCTCATAACGGACTGGTGACGTCTAGAACCAGATAATAAAATCTGAAGTTCACTGTCTTTCTTTTGTTCTTCGATTATCGTGTTGTAATCCAGAAGTGTTATTTCGGAAGTTTCCGAAATTGTTGCTCGTGATAGCGTATCTGCTACCACATTATCTTGGCCGTGAATATGCTGTATGTCAGTTGTAAATTGACTTATATAATCCAAATGGCGAGTTTGCCTTGGATTGCGTTCAGTTTTTGAATTGATAGCTCTCGTTAGAGGTTTGTGGTCGGTAAAGATTGTGAATTCCCGACCTTCGACAAAATATCGAAATTGTTTAATGGCTTGATATATTGCCAATAATTCCCTATCGAATGCGGAATATTTCATTTCCGCTTCGGTTAGTTTTTTCGAAAAGAATCCCAAAGGCTCCCATCGATTATTTCGACATTGTTGTAAAACCGCCCCGACTGCGATGCTGGACGCATCGGTCGTGATGCTTAGTTTCGCTTCACTCAGTGGGTGGCGCAATAATGTTATTCTCGCTAATTCAGTTTTTAGTGACGTGAATGCTAGTTGACATTCGTTTGTCCAAGAGTAATTCTCTTGTGTCTTGGGCTTACGCAATAACACTGCCAAATGACCATGAATTGGTGCGAGAATATGCGCAATTTTCGGTATAAATCTATGGTAATAATTTACCATTCCCAGAAATCTCTGGATAGATTTAATGTTTGTCGGAGCTGGGAAATCCACGATGGCACTGATTCGTTCTGTAGACGGTAGTATTCCATCGGGTGTTATTTTGTGACTGAGGAAATCTAATGTGCTAGCTCCAAAAACACATTTGGAGGGTTTAATATGAACATCAAACTGAACTAACCGTTGAAACACTTGTTCAAGGTGTAGTTTGTGTTCTACCTCATTTTTCGAAGCGACGAGTATGTCGTCGATGTAAACAAAGACAAAGTCTAAGCCTCGAACGACCTCGTTCATGAATCGCTGGAAGGTCTGAGCGGCATTACGAAGTCCAAATGGCATTCGTGTGAATTCGAATAGGCCAAATGGAGTCGTGATCGCTGTTTTATAAACATCTTCCGGTGCGATTGGAATTATGTGATATGCCCTTACGAGATCTAATTTTGTGAATATCTCACAACCATTCAATTGCATGTTAAAATTTTGTATGTGGGGGATCGGGTAACGATCTGGTATCGTAATGGTATTTAACCTACGATAATCCCCACATGGTCGCCAATCGTTGTCTTTCTTCTTCACCAAGTGAAGAGGACTCGAGACGGGGGATGCCGATGTTCGACAAATTCCCAATTCCACCATATGTTGAAACTCTGTGTGCGCGGCTTTATGCCGTAATTGGTCTAATCTACGTGGTCTTGATACTGGTAAGTGTCCCTCAGTAACAATATGATGAACCACGTTATGTTTAATTGGTAGATTATAATTAGGCTCTGCTATAAGTGAAGGAAATTTCTTCAATAATTGGCCATAGCCATTGTCGATGACAAAGTGTATAGGTAGCGGTGTAGTGACCGAAATTGTTGTGGCGTCGACTGACAGTGTAGTAACTGAATCGACTAACCTTTTTTGTTTTAAATCTACTAGCAGCCCAAATTTGCTAAGAAAATCGGCACCGATAATTGGACGGTTCACTGCAGCCAAAATAAAAGCATGCGTAAATGAACGTCTTAGTCCAATATCGAGTTTAAGCAACTTTGTGCCATAAGTGCGAATGGTAGTTCCATTTGCTGCCGATAATACTAGGTCATGCGTTTTACGCGTGATATCTAGTGATATTTGTTTATATTTCATGTACGGGATGACTGACAAGTCAGCGCCCGTGTCTATTAAAAAATTCATGTGGTTGTTTGTATCCAATACAAATAGTCTGTGCGAACCATACTTCATGTTGGTCGCAGACTCCACGTTTGGCGTAATAGGTAAATTTCGATTTATTGTTTGGGAGTGCAGGTGATTATAGTCGGTTGTTTGAAATGATACGGTGCCGACAATTTGGCGGTCACCGAATCCACCTGCGACTTTAGTCGTTTTTTTTCTCTTTTATTTCAGACGTATTGGGTGTCGATTGACTAACCCAAGTGCATGGTTTCACGCATTTTGTCGCGTTTGTTCCAAACTTGCCATGGAAATAACACAGGCCTTTATTTCTGTTTGTTTGATTCCTTGATCGCGAATCGTTGCGGTTCCGAGAATATGACGGATTACGGTAGTTGCCCGAATACGAGCGACTCCGTTGATTTAGCCGATTTAGAATCGCAGACATCTTCGATTCTAAGTTTCGTACCCTGTCTTCGATCGTTTTCGATTGACTGAATGTTTCAGTTTGACCTGATTGTATAAATGCTGACGGGGACGGCTTGGGGGTCCTGTCGCGAGATCGCGACAATATTGCCAACTGCCCCGATGGTTTGATTGCGTCGTATAATTTGTCGGCCAATTTGGCCATCGCCTCCAACACGGCATCGTCTGCCTGTGTGAGCATAGTCATTTTAATTATTTCCGGTAATTGACGTGTCCATATTGACCGAATTACCGGCTCTGATATCGCCGTCCCGGCTAATCCCCGGATATATCTTAATGCCTCTGATGGGCGTCTGTCACCTAATTCCTGTCCAGCCAGCAGTTGCTCAATTCGTCTCTCGTCAGACGGAGACAGTCTGTCAATCAACGCCTGCTTAATGAATTCATACCGATTTTCCTTAGGCGGATTTTGTAGGATGTCAGAGATTTCTGACATCACTGCAGATGGGAGGCACGTAATTACGTGTCCGAACTTTATTTTGTCGGTTTTAATTTGTTTAATGTCGAAAACGATTTCCGCGGCATTAAACCAGTCTCGCGGGTTCTGCGGCCAAAATGGCTGCAATGTGATCCCAATCGACTCTTGGTTTACTTTCTTTTGCTCACCGGTATCCATTTTATTTTCTTCGTCTGACATCTTTAAATCGTGACTATGTCACCAAAACAATATATTATGTCGATAAAATAAACAAATTATGTTTCTTATGTCTAAACCAAAAATTAAAATACCAAACAGAATCACTGAATTGGGGAAAGTCTCTCAAAGAAACATGCGTGTTCAAATCACCAATATGTTTTTGTTAGCAATAATGAGGTGGTGAAAAAAATAATTTACAAAATTTTCCTGCTCGGAAGGAGAGGCGTAAAAAAATACTAATAAATTTGAAATATAAACAAATTATCACTAGATATCACGCGTAAAACGCATGACCTGTATTATCGGCAGCAAATGGAACTACCATTCGCACTTATGGCACAAAGTTGCTTAAACTCGATATTGGACTAAGACGTTCATTTACGCATGCTTTTATTTTGGCTGCAGTTGAACCGTCCAATTATCGGTGCCGATTTTCTTAGCAAATTTGGGCTGCTAGTAGATTTAAAACAAAAAAGGTTAGTCGATTCAGTTACTACACTGTCAGTCGACGCCACAACAATTTCGGTCACTACACCGCTACCTATACACTTTGTCATCGACAATGGCTATGGCCAATTATTGAAGAAATTTCCTTCACTTATAGCAGAGCCTAATTATAATCTACCAATTAAACATAACGTGGTTCATCATATTGTTACTGAGGGACACTTACCAGTATCAAGACCACGTAGATTAGACCAATTACGGCATAAAGCCGCGCACACAGAGTTTCAACATATGGTGGAATTGGGAATTTGTCGAACATCGGCATCCCCCGTCTCGAGTCCTCTTCACTTGGTGAAGAAGAAAGACAACGATTGGCGACCATGTGGGGATTATCGTAGGTTAAATACCATTACGATACCAGATCGTTACCCGATCCCCCACATACAAAATTTTAACATGCAATTGAATGGTTGTGAGATATTCACAAAATTAGATCTCGTAAGGGCATATCACATAATTCCAATCGCACCGGAAGATGTTTATAAAACAGCGATCACGACTCCATTTGGCCTATTCGAATTCACACGAATGCCATTTGGACTTCGTAATGCCGCTCAGACCTTCCAGCGATTCATGAACGAGGTCGTTCGAGGCTTAGACTTTGTCTTTGTTTACATCGACGACATACTCGTCGCTTCGAAAAATGAGGTAGAACACAAACTACACCTTGAACAAGTGTTTCAACGGTTAGTTCAGTTTGATGTTCATATTAAACCCTCCAAATGTGTTTTTGGAGCTAGCACATTAGATTTCCTCAGTCACAAAATAACACCCGATGGAATACTACCGTCTACAGAACGAATCAGTGCCATCGTGGATTTCCCAGCTCCGACAAACATTAAATCTATCCAGAGATTTCTGGGAATGGTAAATTATTACCATAGATTTATACCGAAAATTGCGCATATTCTCGCACCAATTCATGGTCATTTGGCAGTGTTATTGCGTAAGCCCAAGACACAAGAGAATTACTCTTGGACAAACGAATGTCAACTAGCATTCACGTCACTAAAAACTGAATTAGCGAGAATAACATTATTGCGCCACCCACTGAGTGAAGCGAAACTAAGCATCACGACCGATGCGTCCAGCATCGCAGTCGGGGCGGTTTTACAACAATGTCGAAATAATCGATGGGAGCCTTTGGGATTCTTTTCGAAAAAACTAACCGAAGCGGAAATGAAATATTCCGCATTCGATAGGGAATTATTGGCAATATATCAAGCCATTAAACAATTTCGATATTTTGTCGAAGGTCGGGAATTCACAATCTTTACCGACCACAAACCTCTAACGAGAGCTATCAATTCAAAAACTGAACGCAATCCAAGGCAAACTCGCCATTTGGATTATATAAGTCAATTTACAACTGACATACAGCATATTCACGGCCAAGATAATGTGGTAGCAGATACGCTATCACGAGCAACAATTTCGGAAACTTCCGAAATAACACTTCTGGATTACAACACGATAATCGAAGAACAAAAGAAAGACAGTGAACTTCAGATTTTATTATCTGGTTCTAGACGTCACCAGTCCGTTATGAGACTGGAACTTTTGAAACTACCCGGACTAGAGGTAGTGTGCGAAACAACAACGGGAATAAATCGCCCATATATCGCAGAGTCAATTAGGCTCAAAATTTTTAAAATGTTGCACAACTTATCCCATCCTGGCATACGTGGTACGCGTAAATTGATTTCACAACGATATTTTTGGCCGAATTTGAACAAGGATGTAGCCCATTGGACTCAGGCTTGTTTAGCTTGTCAAAAAGCTAAGATTCAGCGCCACACAAAATCACCGCATGGTCTATTCGAAATTCCACCAGGTCGATTCGAACATATCCATATCGATATTGTAGGACCACTACCACCATCGAATGGATATACATATTTATTAACTTGTGTTGATCGTTTTACTCGGTGGCCAGAAGCATACTGCATGACAAATATGTCCGCAGCGACCATTGCAATGACGTTGGTGACAAATTACGTATCTCGGTTTGGTGTACCTCTTCAAATTACCACTGATCAGGGGTCCCAATTTGAATCAAAATTATTTACAAAGTTAACTGAAATTCTGGGATCACACCGAATACGCACCACTGCTTACAATCCGAAAGCAAATGGCATGGTCGAACGGTTCCATAGACAGCTAAAAGCTGCACTCATGGCAAGAGAAAACACAATCCACTGGAGCTCTGAGATTCCAATTATTTTATTAGGAATTCGAGCTACCGTAAAAGAGGATTTGAAGTGTACACCAGCGGAAATGGTGTACGGACAAACGATTAAACTACCCGGAGAATTTTTCATAGAAAATCCCACAAACAATTTACCCGATCATAACACAGTAGTCGACCAACTTCGCAACACCATGCAAAATTTGATACCATCACCTACACGTAAGTCGAAGCAAACTGATATATTTGTTCCAAAACTATTGGATGCGTGTGATTACGTTTTTGTGCGAGATGATAAGGTACGAATTGGATTATCACCTCCATACGAGGGGCCATACAAAGTTGTGCGCCGCCTCCGAAAATCGTTTGTCATACTAAAAAACGACAAACAACAAACTATATCAATCGATAGATTGAAGCCAGCTTACGGTTTACAAGATGCATCCATGGATGTTGGATCAACTAGATCTGTTCGTATAACTGAGTAGGTTGGATAAATTTTCATTATTATGGAGGGGGAATTCACTTGCAGGAGAGTCCTGTGGCGGCGCGAAATATTCGCTAGCCACAATTAAACAAATCAGAATAAATTTATTTTATCAACTGATAAAATTTAAATTTATTCTACACCAGATTATACAGGTATATACCATGGTAGATAGATTTATATTTCATTTTAGTAACTCACCCTGGTCTCTGCACAATATAATTTGAACTACAAATTATAACATTAGTAGAGACACAAACCGATCATTAGACAAATAGGAAGATCGAAAATATTATGGGTTCGAGTCTGAAAATAATAATTATTTATTTTCATATGGCGGCGTAAATTTCGATAACTCAATTCGGGTTATATTAGGTATTCAATTCAATTCAATTCAATTCATTTTCAATTCAATTCATCGCCATGACAGCTTGCTTCTTTCTTTTTGATAAAAAAAAGCATCTATCACTTGAATTGTTTTTTCTCTCAAAGACGCACGGTAGTGAAGAAAATAATAATAATAAAATTAATAAAAATAATTAAATTAAAAATAAATTAATGTTTGTAACTAGTTTATAAATTAAACATAAAAAATATTTTTTTATAAAAATAAAAATAAATTAAATAATATATGTTATTTTAAAAAAATAATAAAGGGGCTAAAGGAGCCCACAAAATTATTTACGATTCCTCATCAGATCGAAACTGAGCTTTGCTTCGCACAGCATCTACATCTGAATAATTAAAATAATGACGTCAACCGCCGTCGTTATAATGGTGACCCCGACGTGATATGCAACACGCAACACTTCTTCTGATTCATTCTTCTTCTCTCTTAACTCAACATGGGTTCGTCACATACCGCAACAAGCCAATCTAGAGTTCTCCCCTAACACTGGGTATCTACGAGATCGCGATGGCTTTCACCAACGGTGTTAAGCTTCAAAGAAGCACTTTTCATATACGGTATTACTTTCAATTCAGAGTAAGAACAATCACTCGCAGAGGAGTACTGTAGCGACCATCGCTACACACACAATTAAAATTATTCAGATATTTCGTGCAATTTTCATATAATTCGCTAACGCTACATGTACACTGTACATAAATATATATAGAGCGTAAAGTAGCTATTACACATAGCACTCGGTCGCCATGGCCTGATGAGATGACAAATAATTTTTAACAAAATTATTTACGATTCCTCATCAGATCGAAACTGAGCTTTGCTTCGCACAGCATCTACATCTGAATAATTAAAATAATGACGTCAACCGCCGTCGTTATAATGGTGACCCCGACGTGATATGCAACACGCAACACTTCTTCTGATTCATTCTTCTTCTCTCTTAACTCAACATGGGTTCGTCACATACCGCAACAAGCCAATCTAGAGTTCTCCCCTAACACTGGGTATCTACGAGATCGCGATGGCTTTTACCAAGAGTAAGCTTAACATAAGCACGTCATATTCTTACGGTATCACCTTCAATTCAGAGTAAGAACAATCACTCGCAGAGGAGTACTGTAGCGACCATCGCTACACACACAATTAAAATTATTCAGATATTTCGTGCAATTTTCATATAATTCGCTAACGCTACATGTACACTGTACATAAATATATATAGAGCGTAAAGTAGCTATTACACATAGCACTCGGTCGCCATGGCCTGATGAGATGACAAATAATTTTTAACAAAATTATTTACGATTCCTCATCAGATCGAAACTGAGCTTTGCTTCGCACAGCATCTACATCTGAATAATTAAAATAATGACGTCAACCGCCGTCGTTATAATCACGTCGTTATAATGGTGACCCCGACGTGATATGCAACACGCAACACTTCTTCTGATTCATTCTTCTTCTCTCTTAACTCAACATGGGTTCGTCACATACCGCAACAAGCCAATCTAGAGTTCTCCCCTAACACTGGGTATCTACGAGATCGCGATGGCTTTTACCAAGAGTAAGCTTAACATAAGCACGTCATATTCTTACGGTATCACCTTCAATTCAGAGTAAGAACAATCACTCGCAGAGGAGTACTGTAGCGACCATCGCTACACACACAATTAAAATTATTCAGATATTTCGTGCAATTTTCATATAATTCGCTAACGCTACATGTACACTGTACATAAATATATATAGAGCGTAAAGTAGCTATTACACATAGCACTCGGTCGCCATGGCCTGATGAGATGACAAATAATTTTTAACAAAATTATTTACGATTCCTCATCAGATCGAAACTGAGCTTTGCTTCGCACAGCATCTACATCTGAATAATTAAAATAATGACGTCAACCGCCGTCGTTATAGATCTTGTTCGAGTTCCATTTTAAGTTCGGGATATGGACCTAATCTGGATCATTGACGGATTTTGTTCGAGTTCCCTTTTAAGTTCTGAATGGGAAACTAAATCCGTACCATTGACGGATCTTGTTCAAGTTCCATCTTAAGTTCCGGATATGGAACTAAATCCGGATCATTGACGGATCTTGTTCGAGTTCGAGTTCGAGTTCCATTTTGAGTTCCGGTTTTATTTCCGGAACCGGGTCCGTTTCCGGAACTAAATCCGAATCATTGACGGATTTTGTTCGAGTTCCGTTTTATGTTCCAGATCTGGAACTAAATCCGGATCATGAATGGATCTTGTTTGAGTTCCGTTTTAAGATCCGGATCTGAAACTAAATCCGGATCATTGACGGATCTTTTTCGAGTTCCATTTTGAGTACCGGATCTGGAACTAAATCTGGTTCATTGATGGATCTTGTTCGAAACCTGTTTTAAGTTCCGGAAATGGAACTAAATTCAGATCATAAACGGATCTCGTTCGAGTTACGTTTTAAGTTCCGGATCTGGAACTAAATCCGGATCATTGACGGATCTTGTTCGAGTTCCGTTTTAAGTTCCGGATCTGGAACTAATTCCGGGTCATTGACGGATCTTGTTCGAGTTCCGTTTTGAGTTTCGGATTTCGTTCCAAAACCGGGTCCGTTTCCGGAACTAAATCCGGATCATTGACGGATCTTGTTCGGGTTCCATTTTAAGTTACGGGTCTGCAGCTAAATCCAGATAATTGACGGATCTTATTTGAGTTTCGTTTTGAGTTCCGGATCTGGTTTCGGAACCGGGTCCGTTTCCGGAACTAAATCCGGATCATTGATTGATCTTGTTCGAGTTCCGTTTTAAGTTAAGGATCTGGAACTAAATCAAGAAAATTAACGGGTCTTGTTTGAGTTCGGTTTTGAGTTCCAGATTTGGTTCCGCAAACCTAACCACACGCGATCGAATTGGTTCAAGAGGGCCGAGTAATTTTAATAAAAATGGCCGGTCTCGTCCCCGGTATCATACAAGCTCAAACCAATCATTACGTTATAACTCCCAATCTCGATTTTCTAACAATAGTCAATCACGGTACCATAACGTTTATGGTGATGCCACAAAGAAGTGCCAATCCTCATGATGATTAGAGCAATCTGCATCAGTGATACAAAAAAACGAATAGAGACTGTGGTATTGAATCGGCGAAAATCACACGACTCTTCATTTTTGATAGGGCGAATAAACTGACATTCCTAATAGACACAGAAGCAACCTTTCGGTGCTCCCTGTCAATCGGACATCAGAGTCCAATTTGAATTATATTCACAAATCTGATGTAGTATTATATCAGCTACCAATGGCTCAACAATTAATACCTACGGAGCAAAACTGTTCCAGGTAGATATCAGCCTAAGACGAAAGTTCACTCACGCTTTCATCTTAGCGAATGTAAATAGGCCCATTATTGGCACTAATTTTCTTAGTAAGTTTAAGCTACTTGTCGATCTCAATCGTAAACGACACGCCTACACTGATCCATTTTACGATCGACAATCGCTACGGTAAGCTACTAAAGAAGTACCCTTCCCTAACAGTGGAGCCAGATTACACTTTACAAGTAAAACATAACGTCTTACATTACATCGTTACTGAAGGACATCTTCCAGTATCACGACCACGTAGACTAGATTCGATGCGCCACAAAGCAGCAGCACTGAGTTTAACCACATGGTGGAATTAGGAATCTGTCGACCATCGTCATCAGCAGTTTCTTGCCCTTTACATATGGTTAAGAAGAAGGACCAAGATTGGAGACCATGTGGGGACTATCGACGGTTAAATACGGTCACAATATCTGATCGATACCCGATACCCCACATCCAAAACTTCTCTTTGCATCTAAATGGATGCACTCTCTTTACAAAAATGGATCTCATCAGAGCTTATCACTTAATTCCCGTAGCGCCTGAAGAGGTTCATAAGACGGCAATCACGATATCATTTGGCCCCTTCGAACTTACTCGAATACCATTTGGACTATGCACACACATTTCAGCGGTTTATTAATGAGATAGTCCAAATCTAGACTTTGTTTTTGCCTATATCGACGACATACTCGTGGCATCGAAAAACGAACAACAACACATACTGCATCTGGAAGAACTTCTCCAACGTCTTGCACAGTTTGATGTACGAATCAAGAGCTCTAAATGCATTTTACACAGAATAACTCCTAATGGTATTTTGCCGTCAGAAGAACGTATTTACTCGTATTGATCTTAATTTTGTCTAAATTCTTTAAAACGACAATGAAAACGACTTTTTCATTGCTGAAATTTTGCTTGATTTTTCGAAAGCGTTTTATACCTTAAATAATTGTTTATTGCTACAAAATTTAATATTTTTCTTTAATTTCTATAACACAGCTCTAATACCAAAAAGTTAGTGTAAATGGCAAGGAATCAAACCTTGGACCCGTATTTGCTGGTGTATTTCAAGGAACTTTATCTCAGGCTCACTATTATTTTCTTTTTTGGACGAATCTTTTTCAAGTTCCGTTTTAAGTTCCGGATCTGGAACTAAATCCAGATCATTGATGAATATTGTTCGAGTTCCATTTTAAGTTTCGGTTCTGGAACTAAATCCGGATCTTCGACGGATCTTGTTCGAGTTCGAGTTCATCTTGTTTGAGTTTGAAACAAGATCCGTCAATGATCTGGAACTAATTCCAGATCATTGACGGATCTTGTTCGAGTTCCATTTTGAGTTATGGATCTAGAACTAAATCCGGAACATTGACGGATCTTGTTCGAGTTCGGGTTTTGAGTTCAGGATCTGGAACTACATCCAGATCATTAACGGAACTTGTTCCAACTCCGTTTTGAGTTCCAGATCTGGAACTAAATCCAGATCATTGATGGATCTTGTTCTGCTTTGAGTTCCGGATTTGGTTCCGGAACTGGGTTCGTTTCCGGAACTAAAACTGGATCATTGACAGATCTTGTTCGAGTTCTGTTTTAAGTTCCAAATCTGGAACTAAATCCGTATCATTGACGGATCTTGTTTGAGTTCCATTTTAAGTTCCAGATTTAGAACTAAATCCGGATCATTGACGGATTTTGTTCGAGTTCCATTTTAAGTTCTGGATCTGGAACTAAATCCGGATCATTGACGGATCTTGTTCGAGTTCCGTTTTGAGTTCCTAATCTGGAACTTAATCCAAATCATTGACGGATCTTGGTCGAGTTCCGTTTTAAGCTTCGGATCTGGGACTAAATCCGGATCATTGACGGATCTTATTCTAGTTCTGTTTTAAGCTCCGGATCTGAAACTAAATCCGGATGATTGACGGATCTTGTTTGAGTTCTGTTTTAAATTCCGGATCTGGAATTAAATCCAGATCATTGACGGATCTTGTTCGAGTTCCATTTCGGATTTGGTTCCGAAACCGGGTCCGTGTCTGGAACTAAATCCGAATCATTGACTGATATTGTTCGAGCTCCATTTTGGGTTACGGATCTGGAACTAAATTCAGATAATTGTCGGATCTTGCTTGAGTTCCGTTTTGAGTTCCGGATTTGGTTCCGGAATCGGGTTCGTTTCCGGAACTAAATCCGGATCATTGAAGGATATTGTTCGAGTTTCATTTTGAGTTACGGATCTGGAACTTAAACTAAATCATTTACGGATTTTGTTTGAGTTCCGTTTTAAGTTCCGGATCTAGAACTAAATCATTTGAAAAATTTACATTTTATATAAAATGTTCATTGAAAAGGTTAAATGACATATGTAACAGAGTTTTTGGAAAAAAAAACGGTCGCCTCATTTGTTAAGAATTACGCATAGTAACTTTGCGATAAACACAAGATATTAAAATTGAGTTACGAATTGAGATGTTTAGCGCTTCAGACAACAAATATTCTAGTATTTTTTCTAGAGAGCAAAATTCGCACACTCCCCTTTATGTTATATGTAAATAAGGCATTCAGTGTCACTCAACATTGTAACTTAGACTACCATTTAAATTCTCCTATGCTAAATAATTATCTAATTAGCTATATTATGTCTTCAGTATGTGTTAATCAAGTTTTCCACACACAAAAACAAATGACTACCATAAATTACCACTTAATTAGCTAAACTGCAGACAGAACAAAAACATATCAAATGCATATGATTATGTATATATAGAATCAACGATGATATAAATTAAGATATATCATTTCCATTGTTCCGCGTTGGTTAAATTACCATCTTAAAGAGATGATTAAAAACAATTGTAAATTATTCCACTATACCGAGCCAAAAAAAGGAAAACTTCACAGTTTGCGTGATTCAAAACAGTTTATCAACTATATACTGGCATATATAAAAAAAAAATCTGTTATTGGATTCACAAGGAATATTTTTGTGAACGTCTGTACATACAGCAAAACATAAAATACACTACATTATGTGGGTGGCGATGATGTGCATTAAAATTATGAATTATAATCAAAATGAATGCGTCTTATGTTAATTTATCTAAAGTTAGAGAGAGATTTCAGATTATAATATACGCATACACAAAACACAATAAGACCATTAAAATAAACATAATATTATGTTTGAATGATTTGACGGTTTATTTTACATGTTTAATGTTGTGTGTACATAATATACATAAGTACATGAGTTATTATGTTAAAATCATGTTTTTTTTGTTGTTTTCTTACTCTTCAAAGTGTTATAAAGATTGATCGTTGTGCGCGGCTTTATATATATTTTCGTGTCTATGTTGATTTCTTCGTTGCCTATATATACCTATGTACTCGGTATGAATAGTTGTTTAGTCTAAACTATGCTGTATTATGTTTTTTTTTTATGTAAATTTATTAAAATGTAAATTGTTAGTTTGATAATAAGGTGATTTAATTTAATTGGAAGCTTTGTTCATTGGTGCGCTTCTTCAGTGGTTAAAACAACTTAAGATGCGCAGTTTAAACAAAAAAGTGGGTGTTTCATTGATAATTTTGTTCTGTATCTAATTATTGTTCTCTTTTGCTAGATTGTTACATCTTCCAAGTCCCACTTTTAACCAAACTCAATTTTTTCCTAAGCAGTGTGTCTAATTATAAGCACAATTGAGGACATTTACTATGTACCTTCTTTAATTTAATATCAACTTTGGGTAATTGAAATGTGTACTGGTGTCAAATAAAGTGTATATAAATTAGATTTTCGGCGATTATATGACGTATTTGTCGTAAAACAGTTAATTCAATTGGTTTGTAATGCTTAATCAATTTTTTAAAATTTTAATTTATATTATTTTATAATTTTTATAATTTCATATTTTTATAAATACAATAAATTAATTAATTGTAAATTTCAGGCAAAAACTAAGAGTCCAATTTATTACAGCTTGCGGCTTGCAGAAATTATATTATTATATTATGAATTAATTAATTTGTAATTTCAGATTAAAAATTAATTCAATTATTACAGCCTACGGCCAAGAGCAATTAGTTAATTAATAGATTCTGTTTTCAGGGAACCTTTGCAGATAACAGATGAATGGTGGTACACTGGAGTTGCTGGCAAGAGATGCCCGAATACACAGCAGTACATTAAAATTGTGATTGTCTATGCTAACAGTATTTTGAATATTGGCTAACGGAAAACTGGACCAATTCTGTCATTACTGACTTACCTTTCCATTCCCTACTCCAACAAAAATTTACTAACATTGGCCACCATAGTATCTGTAACCGGATCGATCTCAATAATTTAACTAATACCCTGACTTATCCTTCCAAGTTTATGTAAAAACGGGTGTACGGTGGGCCCAGTCAAATATCCGGGAGATCCTGCTTAATGCTTGGTCGTACATTCTAAATCAATCAAAAACCCTTCGGTACTAGTTTCCTTTAATGGCACAACGACTCATGTAGTTTTCATATTCCAATTGAAGACATTGTTAAAAAAAACATTGAGACAATTTAAAATCTTGGCATTGTGTTGATTGTGGCTCTTACCGGGAATACCAAGTAGAATTTCCAGTGGACTACGTAAATAATGAAGACAATAGATCGTAATAATGATCTTACGATGACTAGAATTAAAGGAAATAAATTATTCTAAACGATTTATGTGGACCCTCACTTATGTTACCAAGTCGGTGGCCAAAGAGTGGAGTAAATACTCCTATGCTGATGACAGCTCACTTTCCACCTCTTACAGTTTACCTTCTTCTTCATCGCGAAACGATGTTCTGGCAAAAAGAATGGCTATGAATGACCGCCTTACGCGAGATCTCAATTCCATTCTTAAATGGGGTGAAGCCAACAGAGTTGAATTTAATCCCAACAAAATTCAATCCTGTTTTTTTTCTGGCCGAACTAATGGTTATTCACCGTGTTTTCTGACTGGTGAATCCGGCTTGGCTACGTCTGACACATTTGAGATTCTCGGTTTAACTATATCAAAGAGAATATCTTGGGCTGAACAAATAAATAAAGCAGCGATTGGTGCAGCCAAATGTCTTGGATTTCTACGACGATGTAAGTTTTACTTTAATCCATCCGAACTACTTACAATATATAAGACCTACATTAGACCTAGGTTGGAGTATAATTCTCATATTTGGGCTGGAGCACCGAAAACTCATTTAATTGCACTCGATCGGGTCTAAAACCG
Source organism: Tipula confusa (assembly GCA_963556175.1). Classification (NCBI taxonomy): domain Eukaryota; kingdom Metazoa; phylum Arthropoda; class Insecta; order Diptera; family Tipulidae; genus Tipula; species Tipula confusa. The sequence continues at coordinate 57,638,404 of OY744475.1, read as the reverse complement.
AGCATCTCGAATGATTGAAGACGTAAAATTATTATCTGATCTTGATTCTCTTTCCCATAGGCATAATGTGGGAGTCTTATGCGTGTTTTACAAGGACTTTCATGGTCATTGTTCATCGGAACTTTATGAATTTATGCCTGGTTTGTCAAAGCCCGCGGGTAATTTAAGACGCCTGGTACACCGATACAATCTGGAAATTAAATTCGCGAAGACCAATAAATTTAAAAACTCATTTTTCGTTAGAAGTACGCGAATGTGGAATAAACTGAACGACGAGACGTTTCCCTTGGAATACAATTTACAGAGATTCAAACTTAATATCAAAAATAAACAACAAGAAGACTGAAAACCTTTATTCCTTTTATTCCTCTCTTACCTTTTTCCCTCCTAATCCTTCCTTTTATCTTTTGCAGTAGTGCTGTGTGGTTGTTGCTAAAACTTTCATATAAAAGATATACATACCTATATCCTTTGATATCCTTTGAAGTGCTTTGAACATTTATCTAAAAAAAAAATAAAAAAAAAATACGCGTCCGCATAGTAAACGTTGCTTTACAAAAAATAATACCTAGGAAATATGTTTTTTTATTTACTCTAGGACCAAAGGTCAAACAGCTGTTTTATTCCTTAAAACCTTATAATGTACACTACGTTTATTCAAGCAACTAAGTCAACTGATGATCATTTGTTATCACATTCCTACGTGTTAAATTAGATAACTGTAATATGAGGAAAGAATGAGGGAGTTAGCAGTTGATCACAACTTCATTGTGGCAAAGACATTGTTTCCTTATACTAATATTATTTTGGAAACAGATGCACATCGGCTTGAGACATCCGAAAGACAAATTATTCATGTGATAGTTTCTAAAGCTAGAATTTCAGGTCAAATAAGATTTCTGATGATTTTGGTCGTCAGATGATTTATGCCCTATATTTAAGATAGGAGATTGTTTCAAATGCGAAAACTACCACTGCACCATGTATCCGAAACATACTGATGAACCACTGCTAAATCCTAAAAACTTTGCTAAATCCGACGCATTCCTTAATTGCTAAATCCGACGCATCAACCATTATAGCTAGTCTAGTTGTAGATGAGGGGTGTGCAAGTAAAGTTGTTAGACACAATTTTTCTTTGTAATTATCGAAAGCTTGTAGTGATGTTGATGACCAGTTAATAGGAGTTTTACTATTTTTCTTGTAATCTTTCAAGAAATCGTTTAGTAAAATTTGATCAGCTGCGTTAGGGATGAATCGTATGTAAAAATTAATCATAGCCAATAAGCGTTTGAGTTGATCAACTATACGTTCAAATTTTTTTATAATTTCAATTCGATCTTTAGTGGATGAGATACCGTGTCCGATGACCATATGTCCTAGAAATTTAATTTCGTGTGAAGCGAAAACACTGTCCAAATATACAAATCAACAATTTAAGCCTAATAAAACGGAATGCATCAATTTCTGAAAAGTTTGCTTAATCACTAAGTGTAAGAGACTGGACTTGGCGCTGCTACTAGGTCGACATATACCCTGTGCCATCATGTGCTCGAACTCTTCTCGTGCTATGCAAAACTTATCAGGTGCTAGTCGACGTGTTTTACATGAAACTGGTGGCCAATTGGTTTCTAAACGATGAGTGACCGAATTCTGAATTTGTTTGGAACTCAAACCGCAATTTGAAATTTCGGGAAATTTTAGTAGTAAATGCAAATAAATTATTAATTAGTAGTTTGCTGCAAATAAATTATGAGTTATGAAACTCATTGAAGGAGAGTTTGAACAATATTTTTTATGGAAGGTTCGAAAGTTCCGTTCCCGTGTCGATCAAAAATTTAAGTTTGGAAAATAGATCAACAATTAATAATCGGCCAGTAGATTGTCCATCAATCGCCGCCGTCTACGCTTGTTCATCTATTTCGAAATTAGCAGCAACAGATTCCATACCACCACAAGTACTAGAAGAAGTACCAGTCATCGACTTCCAAAGGAATATCGTTCTCGAAGGTGGTCAAAATCATTTGAACTTGGGATTGTAAAAATTTCATCCAAAGTTGCCGTAGAGTATTTTCATCGAACGTCCGTCCTGCGTTCAAACGAAATTTGTTAAGAAGTTGTGACGTATGAAGAATGTTGTTCAGTTTAGCTTTTTCGGATTCTCTAAGGACACCGATTACTTCTTCCTTAAAAATAGCATATGGCTGATTCCCTTTGTCTCTTATAATAAGATCTGAAAAAGTGTAATGCATGTCCTAATTTCGTTGTTTCAATCCATATACCGGAGAGTTCGAAGGATTGCTCAATTATATTCAACCACACGTTGCGGGATTAAACAGAGGTTGCGAAAGTTTGAAGGCTATATGAGCGACGTAGTTTCGTTATATTGCAGGTATGAATTGTCCATTTACAAACGGTACAAATGGGTGTGGCGTTAAAGTAGTTGTTGATCCTGCAAGATCTGCATCAGTGGTCTATTTTAAATGGACAAAAATATAAATTAAGAAACAAATAAAAATTGTCAAAATTTTTGATTTTTAATGAAAATTAAATTCATTTGATGGGTTAGGAATTACGGAAGAAAGTACTTACAATTTTGTTTCCGTAGTGTTGGATTATGTATCTAGGCTGGTTGGCTGGCTGACGTACGAATCTCGGTTTAATAGTTCGGCTTTTAAAGGCCGCCTTGTTGTTCAGCTATCATTGTTAGATAATATTTAGACTTCGAGTGCGTGCCACGGATGGGGGCAATGACCTCGGATTATTTTTAACTGTTGAAACAATGATGGTTGTTGAACTTGGAGCGGCGGATATTGAATTTAGTTGCGGCAGTTGAATTTAACTGCTACTGTAATTAGTGGCGGCTGTGTGGCTGTTTGGATACACACTTTTGATATTTATTTGATAAAACAAAGACCAAATTATCACGTTCAGTTGCTATGATCATTTTAGACAAATACGAAAAATTTTCTATAATAAAACAAAACTCATCGCGTAGCATACTTGGATATATACAATAAAACTTATAAAATTCACTAAACTTACAGTACCATTCAAAAACCATATATAAGAAAAATTTTAACTTTTTCGTTGCTATGACAATTTCAATAAACAATGCACACATTTAAATGTAATTTTTCTTCATAGTTTTCATACCTCACAAAAAGTGAATTTAAAAACATATAAGGCGGGAAATATTACAATCAATTTTTATACTTTTCGGACAGCGTAATAAAAAATTAAGAATGTAGGAGAATATTTTTCAAATAAATGTCAAAAATGAAATTCACAAATATTTATTATGGGTTTCAGACACAGTCTTAGCATACGCTCAAAGAAAAAACTTTTTTTTAAAGTTCAAAAACATTGTAGGAAATTTGTATATATGGAAAATATTGTTAGAGTTTTTGAGTTTAAGGTTAGGTTTTACAAATATTTAAAATTTTTAGAATTTTAAAGTTTTCAGTTAAGTTTTACTTTAACAAACCATTATTCGAGCTAAAAAAATAATAAAAACCACAAATTTTGTTTTCGTCCTTAATGTGTAAAACATGAGAAGAGCTTGTACAAAGCTAAATTTGGGTACAATGTCATATTTTCGTGTTTTGGAAATTTTTGATTTATTGCAATTTTGTAGTTTTAACAGGATAGCCATCTACAATTTTAAACTAAAAAATGTTAAGCAAAATAAAATTATAGGTCAAAATAAATTGCTCTCTCGCAGTTACTACTTTTTAACTATTAAAAATGGACACCAAATCTGCACAGTAGTGAGTGTTTTGTTTAATGTTTTTAATCCATGCCATCTTTTTTGGAGTCGAAACTCTCCCAACTCTTCCAGTTAATTTAACATCCTACTTTACGCAGTCGCTAGTCAAATCAAGGTCGCACGAATACAAGTTTTCTTTAAATATCCATCTACACATTGCGTTGCTCCAGCCAATTGAAGAAAATCAATTGATGACAAATAATTTACATCCCTCTCACGTTGGAATTCCAAATTCGAACCTCTCGACCTTTAACCACTTCACCAAATGCTGGATCGTTGTGTTATATACTCAAAATGTTCTATATGTGGCATCTTCTACCCCAGAAGTTGGTTTCTACTTTACCACATATGACAGCATCTGTTCAGCTCGTATGCATTACAAAACTAAATTTATTTTCTACATCCTGATTTTTGGCTGTCTTGGAAAATTCTATTTAGCCATGTAATTCTATTTAGCTGCGTAAATTATTTGATCTTATAACGACGGCGGAATTGTGCCGTTTTAATTTTATTTATTCACATGTGAATATTGTGGAATTTGATAGTTTTAAGGAACCAGAAAGTATATTTTGAAATTCCGTGTCAGTTTCTTGCGATTTAGCAATTTGATTCATGCCAATGTGAGTCTCAACAGATAATTTTCGTGGTTTGGTTCTCAAGGCAGTGTATCGGTAACCACGTTATCTTTTCCTTGGATGTGTTGTATATGTCCGTCGTGAATTGGGACACAAAATTCAAGGGCCGAGTTTATCACGGGTTGCGTTCAGCCTTGGATTGAATTGCTCGAGTGAGCGGTTTGTGTTCGGTGTAGACTGTAAATTCTCGACCTTCGACATAGTATCGAATATAATTGATCGCTTGGTAGATATCTAGTAGCTCTCTGTCGAATGCGGAATATTTTTTTTCTCGAAAGTTTCTTCGAAAAGAAACCAAGTGACTCCCAATCTCCATTATTACATTGTTACAATACGGCGCCTACAGCAGTGCTCGACACGTTGGTTGTAACACTAAGCATCATGTATTGGATGTGACAATAACGCAATGTGAGCTAAAGTAGTTTTTGGCTGGTCAAATGCCTGTTGACATTCGTCTATAAAGTAGCCAAATGGGTGTGGATAGAACTTGTGGTAGTAATTTATCGAGCCTATAAACTGCTGTATATGCCTGATTGTTTATGGAGCTGGAAATGGCGTTAATTTTTTCAGTAGACGGCAGAATAATATTCGGGGTAATTTTGTGCTAAGGAAGTTCAGGGAGCAAGTACCGAAATGCATTTCGCACTGTTGATGCTCACCTTGTATTCGGAATGTTTCTGAAACAGTATTGCCAGGTGAAACATGTGTTGTTCCTTCGAAGTTCAGGCTATAAGTCTGTCGTCAATGTAGGCAAACACAAAGTCGAGATCCTTGACGATCTCGTTAATACGAGTAAACTCAATTAAACCAAATCGGGTAGTGATGGCTGACTTGTGAATATCCTCAGGTGCGACTGGGATACGATGATAAGCTCGGACCAAGTCGATCTTTGAGATTATTTTGCAACCTTGTAGGTGCATGAAGAAGTTTTGAATGTGCATGAAGAAGTTTTGGCATCGGTAGGTGACCTGTAGTCACTATGTGGTGTACTAACTAGCTTAACGGGCAGGTTGTAATTCGGCGGAGCCGTTAAATAAGGCATTTTTTTAATAGCTTGCCGTACCCGTTATCAATCAGGAAGTTGCTGGGCGACTGTGTATTCGTTTGTGTCAGTGACACATTGATCGACAGTTGTGTGACTGGGTCAACCAATTCCTATTATTAAGGTCGACTAGTAAGCTGTATTTCTTAAGGAAGTCTGCACCTATAATAGGACGATTCACGTTCGCGATCGTGAATGCCTGCGGAAAATTATGTCTTTGACCAATATCTACTTGCATAGCAATTTGCTTCCGTAGGTAATTTACTTTTGTGTTTCATAGAAGTTCTATAGGGATTGACGCTTATGTCAGCGTCAGGGTCTATCAGAAATATGAGTTTGTTCGGCTAGTGCAATTTAGTCTATGGTCAGCGGCGTGAACCGATAGACCTACTAGTTTAGGGAATTGTTATCCCTCAGGTTCCCAAGTGGTCTTTTGACTATGGGAACCGTGTTTCCCAGTCGTGTTTCCCTGTAAATTTGGAAAATCACATGGTATTGTACACCAGTCGGCTTTGCGTCCGAATCGTGTGTGGTAATAACTACGAGCTGGTTGCTGGTCCTTCCAGTGGAAGGGGTACGAGGTGGTACTCACCAGTTGATTGCTGGACTAGATGCTGGAAGTTCGAGTCTGTCTAGTTTTACATTAAGGCTTTCGAGCGTACGAGCAAGTTGCTCGTTGGTGCTCTTACTACAGGTTTTGGTGTTCCCAGTATGCCTGGTCAAACTTATTTGTTTCGCGTGACCGTGACTCGTGGTGAACAGCGCCCACCACGTGTGCAGATGGTATAGGCTCGTGTAGCCGGTCGTCGATTATACTGGGAAATGCGTCTGCTTTCTTATCCTGCTTCTGGTATCACTGCTATCTGAATAAATTTAGGTAGTTTTTTGATCCACCACTTGTGTAGTAACGGGTGCATCAAATCGGCTGGTAGCTAGTATTTTAATGCGCCGTAAGACTTCGGATGGACCTTGGTCGTTCATCTCTCTCTTCTCTAGCAGATCTTCTAGTTTTTTCTATCTGAGTGCGTTGTCCACTCGATCAGGACAGTTTTTAGGTATGTATCGTTTGCAGGAGGTTCCTGCAGTACGTTGCCGATCATCACCGCTTGTTTTAGTGATAAACAACTGATTGCTTGTGCGAACTTTTGTTTGTCGCTCGTGACCTTGTTCGATTAGTATTCCAGAGTCCTGGGAGACGTTTGTCTTGGTATCATCACCAGACATGTTGTTTATTTTGTAGCACTAGTTTTTTTAACGACACAACAAAAAAACTGTAACAAAGTATGAGGATGCATGTAACGGGCTATTGTAAACCATATGGTGTACAATGATTGGCCGTATAAACGGACGTCAACAATTTTAAAACATTAAATTTTAGAAAATTTTAACGTCAGTAAACATTTGACTGTTTTTTGTGCACTAAAATATTTCAAGAATCGGTATATTGACAATCGGGACCATTATGGTAACCTATAATGATTATCTTAAAATTCGAAAGAAAACTGTTCATTAGTGTTTTTAGATTATATGATATAGCTGTGCGAATAAGATTATTGCTAGCAAATAATCTTCCACTTTACTCTATTAGAAGTTGCTCTTTAGCTTCTGTGGCGGCAACTAATCGTAAAGCACAAGATCGATGGATTTATTGGTCCGTGAACATTTAGTTGCCCACTGTCCTTCCATCCATCGAGCTGTGATTTATTTTTATTCTGCCAAATAACTACCGATGCTCTTCAAATTTACTATTTAGCGAATTTATAAGAATATGTGCTCTGCACATTTCCGTCACATTTAGCATTTTTCATAGTTTTTTCTACCTTGCAATTTCTTCATGTAATGCAGAAAGAACAACTTTATTCACTAATTAAAATTTGATGGTGGTGACAGTCAATTATGTTTTGGGATTCTTTTATTAATTTAAGAGTGCACATCGTTGGCTTTAATTCCTGTTTTATTATTTCTTAAGCGACACCTTTTAGAGTTGAAAATACTCACGATCTTTTTTATATAAGAAAAAATTGGCTAGGCACTTCATTTATTATAATTCGTTTATAAGACTTGACCAATAAAAATGGTCGAAAGCCCAAGATACGTCTAGGAATACTTCAAAAATGTATTTTTGCTCCGATGCTTTTACTATAGGTTTACCATTTTCACCTTCGTCACCTTCGCGCTTTCTATATAAAAACATAGTTGAAGCATTCAATATTTATGTTTCGGCTCTATCATCTTCGACGTTATCTGCTTATATATAACAAGTGTTATGCTAATATATTACACATTATAATCACCCTGTTCCCATTATTAATTATTATTAATGTTAATGCGATTACAAATTGTAATTCAATCAATTATTTTTTGTCTTTAGTGCTATATACGTTATCGAAGTATGTTTTGTTAATGTTGTTGTATAATTATCACAACACACCTGATAAGAATTATTTTTTTTGTAAACAAATTTTTTTTTTTTTTAATGCCTTCAACGAAAGACGCGTATATCATCGCGTTACATTGTAAACGTATGTTTGAAGAACAATTATAATAAAATTACACCACAATTTAAATTTATTTAATGTGCCCGAAGTGCGATAAGAAAATTTATGCAAATTCATTTGACACATACACGACATAAGATGATTGTATATTGACGGTAAATTCTATTTGATTTATATGTCGTTGTAATATGATAAACGCGCAGGTGACTTAATCGCAGTTTTTTTTTATACACTCGACCTGTTAATTATTACTATATATATATATATGTGATCAAATCTTATCTAATGTCAATAATCAATTTATTATTATTAATTAAATTGGAATACAATTTTTATAATTATTCATCAAATAAACAAATTAAGTTTTATGTGTGTTTATCATAAAAAAATTAAAAAAAAAAAAAAAAAAAAATTTTTTTTTTGTTAAATCAACATACGAACAACTTAAGTTGATAAGTTCGACGTTATCAATATCTTAGAATAATGGTTTAAAATGTATGTAAATATACTATGCAATTTATTCGCTGGATAATTTAATTTAGCACCGTAAATGGCTCGACCTAGAAAATCAGTTAATGTCATTTTACAACACCACCCATATATAGACTACGCAAAATGGAGCGAAAGTGCTCTCCAGAACCCAGTTAAGTTTTTATGAAAATTAGGAATTTCTTGAAAATAACTATCAGTGGATGAGCTAGAGTAGTTTTCAGATGCCTCTACAATATTGAATCGAGATTTCTACATAGGTGTCAGACTCCGATAGTTTAGAAAGGTCAATCATTTTAAAAAATTACTTAAATGCGTTATTGAAGTTAGGTGGCTTTGAACTCAGGAATTTTTGTTCAAATGACGTCGAATTGACAAAAAAGAAATCCCCCGCTGAAGTCGCGTTAATATCCGGTTTAGTGCGGAACATGAGTAATGACAACCTGGAAGTTATGAAATTCGACTTCAAATTGTATTATGCCGTCGGAAATTTTTCATTCACTAATCATTCACTCATTCACTCATCCGATCCGAATGACCAATCATTTACTAATCCGAATTCATTAAATCACTACAGAAACGAATAATAGAAAAAATAACTCACATCAGCAAACACAAATATCGACCTTCAGCTATCGAACTCGAACACGAATCGAAAACTGGAAAGTCATAACTCTAACAAAAGCATCAAGACTAGCACAATTATGAAACGTTTCAAAATAGAAATCGTCGAAATTAGTGAAGTGAGATGGACCACTGATCGGGGAAGTAAACACAAAAGAAGAAAACTATTTGATATTCCCTTGACCAAATGATACACATAAACAAGGCGTGGACATATAAGTAACAGCCAAAGCAAAGAAGACACTAGTATAAGAATACAAACACAGACCCTGGATCAGTGATAATATTTGGAAGGAAATTAAAGAACCCAAAAAGATTGGCAAGTAATGATCGTTTAGATTCTACCCATGTAAAATTCATCAATATAGCACCAAAAAGGCATGATTCTGGTCAAATCTTGATGAAGCACAATTTAAGAGATGGAAGAAATATTTCGGAGCAAACACCACCAACTATACAATTAACAACTGGCGCCATTAACGAAGCTAGCAACACCCATCCATCAATGGAGCAAGAAATTAGCGGTGTTATTGCTAAAATGAATAATATCAAGGGCTCTGGAACAATATACCAGCTGTAAAGTTCCACAACTACAAGTGCTTTAACACCAACAATAACAGAAGTACAGAATTTCGGTAAAATACCGTGAAAATGGAAAGAAGACTTGACTATAACGATCCCCAAGAAAGGTAACCTAAGAGAATGCAAAAATTGGCAAGGTATATATCTCCTCAACACAATTGGACAGAATTTCACCGGCAATTAACTTGAAACTTAGGAACGAGCAAGCTGGTTTCAGTTCATCACCAAGATTTGGTGATGCAAGTGCCAAAGGATACGAATGTTTATTTTATATTAGGAGTGTTGAGTGCAAAGAGATTTCTGTTTACGTTTGACATTTTATATGTTTTGCCGTTAAAGAGTCGCATATGAAATTAGTTCATGACCTGTCGTCGAATGCATTTATAGCTTACCTTAATTTGTAGCGCATTATATTTTTCCCCATTTGTATCCGGGTAATGCGATAAATTTTGTGGGCGCATGAAGGGAATTGATGGGAATGAAAACCTTATTTTCCTTTTAGCCGTTTCGAGATACTAAAATATTGTAATACTAACTCAATTCATTAGTTAACCTCCCCCCGATATCCTCTCTCCTCTTGGTGGATTATGGGAGGTTGGCGTTAAAACGCCATACTTTTACCGTCGAAGACTTTACAATATTGGTATAATTCGAACAGACGGGTGCATAAATTCTCGACCGTAAGGTCGATAACGCCTATGTCGAGTCGTCCTGATGATTATGCAGCAACACATAATAAAAGTGGTAAAATATGACAAGAATAATCCTAGAATTCAAGTGGACTGAATAAAACCGCCCTTGAAAAATGAGAATCCGTTCAGCTGTGGAATATGATTTTGATATCGTTTATGAAACAAATCCTCGCAGATGATATCCTGAACAAGTTCATTTTAAAAGCTTTTTTCAGATGACATCGGTTGGTGCTGATCAAAAATTATATAGGAAGGTTTTATGCCAACTTTTAAAGTCCTTTGGAGAAGTATACAATTTAATTGGAAGTTTGATGCCACCGTCAGAGACGAAAGCCCAGTTTCTTCAGATCTACTTTGTAGGTGATGAAAAAGTGGGACACGATTACGGTGGGATCACTATCCAGGTGTGAAAGTAGGAGTAGTTCAACAATTGCAGCATAACATGCTTAATGAATGTAACGCCTATATAAAAGATTTAAAAATCACTTTACAAAAATTAGATTCCGACATTGCCATGATTTTGGCAGCCAAATCTGTCGAATCGCGATGATATGCACAGAGCTTACTTTAGCTGCAATGCTTTTAGAAACTTAAAATTGGTATATCGTTTTCCTCAATAACCTTACCTGTTTTGGTTATGTAAGTTAAACCGAAAAAGTAGCTCGGTTGCTGATATGCTGGGGCTGCGATGGTTAAAAAGTAGTTAACAGGTAGGAATATCCATGAAGAAGACAGCCAAATGAGATTTTCTATTTTTTGATTACGATTGGTGATGACGTTTAACATAACTCTGGTCTCTATGTGAGTCAAAGTTTTCTGACCAAACCATAGGCTACACTAATACTAGGTGTTTGAAGCAGCAAATATTACTTAGTTGGCTAAGTCTTCTTGTTTAATTTTAACTTAAGTCGTATTCTGTACATATTTACTTATTATTGATGACACGCAGACTCGTCGGTTTTAATTTTAACATTGACATCACTATCATAGTTTGTGCTATCCTCTCAAATTTTTAGGCGACTTGGAAAACTACTAGGACATCAAAAACCGAAGTTGCGGATTTGGTTAAATCTATATCGATAATTATTCTGCGGCCATGTACAGATTCAGTAGTTTTCCAAACTAAGCTGATAGTCTAACCGACATATAAACCGTTCTTGTCAAATTAATTCAGAAACAAAATCATTAAAAAAAGCATCGAGCCATCACTGTATGCAAGTTTAACCGAAAATCTATCCCAAATACATTAATCTACATCCTTTTTGTCTGAATAGTTCTTTTAAGCATTTCCGGTACTTTCTCAAAGGCAGAATTTTTTATTCTAACTAACCATAAACCATAATCACGTCGAACCCAAAGCGTAGCCCTTGTCAAAGTCGTCAGTTTATTTTGGACAAATGGAGCACCGAGAGTGAGAATATTGTAGCAGACGCTTTGTTTAGATCTAAAAAATATCAGGCATCTGCTGTTATTCTTGATTTATGAATCATCCAAATAATTCAGAAGTAAAATTTAAACTAGACGCAACCCTAGTTCTGGCCTATTTATCTGGTGCCAACTATATTGAGAAAACAATCCACTTTGTAATCCTCTTATGTTGTCAAAAGTAAGCTTCCCTTTACTTTGGCCAAACATGAACTTTGATATTTTGTAGTCAAAGACACACATTGTTTGCCAAAAATTGCGAATTGGTTTGTCAAAGGCAAACAGTCTATTAGAACGATTTCACTGTCATGTAAAAGATTCTTTAAATGCTCGCTCAAACACAAGCCATTTTTAATTTTTTTAATTTTATTTTTTTATTATTAGGCTTGGCTCCAAGATAGACAGTCATATCGCTAGAATTTATCTATTACAATTTTATTTATATAGTTTTATTTGCCTTAACGGAAACGGACACCCCCTATTCACATTATTTCTTTTATATCAAATTATTATACCACTCATTCTGACAAAATCATACATTTCCTTGAAAACCAAACCTCCCTCATTCATTACTATTGTTAAATCACTTGAATTCCGAAGCATGTTGAAATTAGCTCTATAATAGCTATATATGTTAGGCAGACCAATATGGGATGTTCAACCTCCTCCACACTTTCACACAACTCATAATTCTCAAACGACGTTTCCATAAGCATTCTTTCCAATTTTCATGTTTCAGTCTGATTCGCTCAATTACTCTTAACATTCGTGTATCCCTTGTGAGTTCCTTAGGAAAAGGGATTTTCAAAGTACTGGAAAAGGGATTTTCAAAGTCCGTTTATTAGACTTATCTCATTATATTCCATTTTCTCCACAGATTCACTTGAAACATCCGAAGTACATCTCTTGCGTTATCGTTACTTTCATACCATTGAACCATCTTATTCAATGTACTCCTTTTCGCTAACATTCGGCTTTTTCATTCCCTTCGATCTGCCTTAAATATATTGAAAAATCATATCCACATACACATTGGCTTACCTTCCACCTCCATATTTAAGCAAACATAACCCACTGATGAAATTGAAAAATACTACTATCTTCCTATTCCCATTCACAGCCAATTTAATACCTTCAAATATTCCAATAATTTCGGCGTTCATTATACAGGTGCTTTCATCTACTGTCAAATACTTTTCTACATTCGTATACTAGGCATAAAAATACCAACACCTACTCCATTGTCACTGATACTAGCATCTGTATAAACGATGCCATGATGTAAATACCACCGACTCATTTTCCCAAACAAAAGTTTAGTAATAACTTCATTCATTCCCTAATTTAATTCCTCCTTATGCAAACATACCGTTAGGTTGTTAGGGACGGGTTGCGGACCATGATTACCTACACTCAAAATATATTCATATTTTCGAGTGCAATATGCTAGCTCTATATGTTGGTGCACAGCCATACTTTGAAGCCTTACAACCGTTTCATTCCACAACTCACATTTTCCGTGTGATCATTCGCACTGTCTCTCTCACTGTGATCCACTTTCTTTTATATTCAAGAGGTGAATCACCCATTTTAGACCACAGAGTATGTATCAGGGTTGAATAAATCGCCCCTAAAACTACTCTGGCACACGCATTCTCTCTTCACTTTCATCTATTGGCTAAAAGCCCATTTCGATCCATTTCCAAACGAAATAAGGGCTTTTCTCAACATATCATACAAACTTTGATGGATAACTTTTAAACGTTCCTTGCAGTTATCTGCCAAAATTTTCATGTGCTTTTCCAAAATTCATGCACCTATCAATCCATATACCTAAATACTTGTACGCTTTGACATGTTCAAATCTATTATCATCCACTTTAATGTTAACATTGGTGTCGTTCGTTCTAAAAGTCATATACGCATACTTATTAGGATTCACTCTTAAATTTAACCGTTTAAATATCTCCATAACTTCATTTACCCCCTTTTGCGCATTTTGTGCCGCATTTCAATCCTTCTCCCTTTTCCAATTATCACAAAATCGTGATAATTAGAACGAGAGGGTTTCTAGTATTGATGTGGTGTATCTCGCTCTTATATAGGTTGAACAGAATTGGCGATACTTTACTTCCTTGCAGAAGCCCAATATTTGTTACTCCCTTCAACCTACATCCGTTCCCATTTAAAATAATTCTTCTTTTACTCATAAAATCTTTTATCTACGTACATATTTTCCGTAAAAATCCAAAATTCGGAAAAATTTATTGTATTTTCCACGGAACCACATAATCATATGCCCATACAAACATTCGATTGCAGTTCTTTCGAAATCCAAATCTTGTTGATGGCAACAAATTAGATTCATGCATAAAGCATTTGATTCGTTCTTTCATCATTCCATTTAAAATTTTTAATAAAAATATTTAACATACAAATACCACGATAATTTGTTGTTACATCCATACTTTGTTCAACAACTGAATTATTTTAAAGCTTACGCGATTCGTTCTGGAGTGGTAGATTTGCAATTATCTAACACTCCAAACAACTCATACCATTCATATCTTTAACACAACCAATTGAAGCGATAAACTCTGAAAAGCAGCTTTTAACATATAATATTTGTTTTCCCAAAGAACTTACGACCTGCGATGACGTAACCATCTAAATAAAATGAGCTTTTAAAAAACAGTTCAACTATACTCTAATATAAACTTGCTGAGAAAGCTTTGAAAGAAAAGTTAAAAACTTAATTTTCTCGTTACGAAATAAAAGCTTATGGTAATGTATAAGATAATTGTATAGACAATTGTTGGCACCAAACAACTGAATCATTTAAGCTTCCAACAATATTTGATTAAAATTAAAACGATGGCAAAATTTCTCTAAACTAGTTTTTAGTTTTAATCACAATGTTTAAAAGCTCACAATAATAATAAGTCTAGACTTTTTTAGACGTTTAAATATTTGAACTAAACATTTAAAAACTTTTAAGAAGCTTTTTTTAACCTCATCTTTTAAATTGTATTCCTAATATATTGAGAGCCATATTGAGCTTTTGATTTTTAGAAAAGTTAATTATAGAACAACAAAATTGTAAAATAATTACTCATGCAATTTAAGCTCATTACTTAATATGCGCTTTCAACGAGTCAGTTTAACAGTACATTTATTATAATTGTGCTAAGCTTAAAGCTTTTTTACCAAAGTTAATAAAGGGATGGAAAATTTCTAAAAGTAAAAGCTTAATTTATTCGAGCTTTAATTTTTTTAATAAACTTAAAAATAACAATGTAAACTTTGTGTAAGTTTAAAAAATCAATCGAGCTAAAATCAAGGAAAAATATTAAATTTGGACCCACTCCTTTATTTTTAAGAGCTTTTAACATTTTCGAAACATTTAGAATTTAAAATTAGAAATTTGCAATTGAGCTTTCATTAAAACTATGTTTAAAAAAATCTGTTTAAACCTTATTTTGAATTTATTAAAAAAGCTTTCAAATAATTTATGAATTACAATAAAATTTTAAAATTAGAGTTGGTATTACTACAGACGAGCTTTTTTTTAACTAAGGTAAAATCTTCAAAATGTTTACTTAAATTGAAAAAATGTTTAATTATTCTAACAATCCCAACTTTTGAAAACATATTTTGAATATCAAAAGCCCTTTTTTTAATTCATTACCTGACCAGCTTTTTGTAAGACCTTATTATACTAATAATAAAGTGGTTCTGAGCTTAAAATATTTTTACGAATAAGCTTATAACTGAATATGTTTATTAAAATTAATTGTAAAACAGTTTAAAAGTTGAAGCTTTTACAAACATTTGAAAGGACAAATTTTTAAAATTCAAAACAGATCGAAAGCTGCTGGAACGTTTTTTGTGTTTTATGGGCAGGTGTTCCAAGCTTTACAAATTGAATTAAAAAAGATTTTTTATCTTTGAAATTAACGATTCTATCTGTAAAACCCTGTCGAGACAGTTTTCTATAATAGCAATACCTAGAACTTTAATAAAAGTTTGGGTGTGATAGTTAAACTGTATGACAAATACTGGCTTAAATATACAAAACCGTTTAAAAACCACTGTGCCCGACCTAGACGCTTAAACAAATTTGTATATTTAATCAATGTCATATAAAATTAATGATTAATTAGAAAAAAATTAGAATATTTCATTTTTTTTTGTGATAGTAGAAAAATAAAAACATTTTTGAAACACACCTTAAATATTCGCCTTATCACAACATTCTTTATCGTTACGTCACATTTATTTACGATAATTTATTTTTAATCAATATAATAAGTTCAATATGAGCGTTTAATTGCGATCATCATTTTAAAGATTTTTGCACTTTGTAATTTGTTTAACATGCGGACATTTCAGAAATCATTTAAGACGTATACGAAGAATTATGCTAATTTTATAAGCTGGGTTTTAAAATATTTATTCACGCATAACCATTTATGTAAAGTGAAAATGTGTATGCGGTAGCCGACGCGGCACATTATAATTTTGCATCGATTTCGAAGAATTCTCTATATATACAGTACACATTAACATATATGTGTGTGACCGCGCACTGTGCATAATATGTATCAATATGAAATAATTGTTGCCTTAATTAATGAGCGGCGTAATTATAAAACCACAACAATAATAAACTCAAGTTATTTGCATGTTAAGTTTTGCATAAACGAATGTAAAGGGTGATCCAAGCGATAGCGTTGATGTTCATTAATCTAACAAGATGCATCGGATAAAGATTTTTTTTACAGAAAATAATTTTTGGTTTCCGAAGCTTTTCAGTTCATAATTGGACACTAGTTTAGTTGATGCTATCGAGTCTGCATACATCAATATCTTTAAAAAATCTAATTGGTATCCATTGTCGACAATGTGGAACATAATTTTTTAAATTTAGTTTCTACTTGCATAAGACTTTGTGGACCTCTGAACATTGCTTCTCACATGCATCTAACGTTTTATTTTGTTTAGTAAAATTTATGTTCCACATTTTTTAAACTTAAAACATTGAAATTTTAGAACCAGCTATTAAATTCCATAGTGCCCTTTTCCGATAAACATCTTTGTAAAAATTATGTTCCACATTTTTAAATTCGAAGGTGGACAGTAAACACTTCACAGTTTGTGTCTTAGTTTTCAAGTGTTAGTTTAATTTTAAAATATAAGTAGTGTAATTATGTTCCACATTGCGGTTAGTCGAACCACTAATATTCCTACAGGAAAATATTCTTAAGTAGTTTACAGTATAATTTGAATTTAATTTCAATCCATTAATCACATACCTATATAAGAATTTTCATCAAACATGTTCCACATTGGAATAATTTTGATAATGGTTTAAATATTTTTAATAGTCTATTGTAATAACTAAAATCTTTAACAAGTTCTATGTCTAAGTAAAGAAACTACCAAATATTAGTTTCCACAAATATTTATATTTATTTAAAACGTTTTCACCCATTTATCTCATAATTACTTAATTGGCGTCATTACTTAATTGGGTTGGTAAACAATTCATGATCGTAATAAAACGAATTTAAAACAAATTTTATTAGGTTCCACTCTTTAAATTTTATTCTGATCACCGTAAAAAGTCATAGATTTGTAAAGTAATAGTTGTTAATTGTCAGCAGAATTTGTTGGAATGTAATTATGTTCCACATTGCGGTTAAACGATCCACTAACATTCCTACAGGAAAATAGTCTTAAGTTATTTACAGAATGATTTAAATTTAATTTTATAAAATTCATTCAACACATATTTTCATCAAACATGTTCCACATTGGAATAATGGTAATTTTGATAATGGTTTAACTATTTTTAATAGTCTTGTGTAAAATTTAAAATCTTTGACAAGTTTTATGTCCAAGTAAAGAAACAACCAAATATTAGTTTCCACAAATATTTATATTAATTTAAAACGTTTTCACCCATTTATCTCATTATTTGCGTCATTATTTAATTGGGCTGGTAAACAATTCACGATCGTAATAAAACGAATTTAAAACGATTTTTATTAGGTTCCACTCTTTAAATTTTATTCTGATCATGTCAAAAAGTCATAGATTTGTAATATAATATTTGTTAATTGAGTTACATAATAGTGATTATAATATTTAGGTTCCACTTTAATTTTCAGCAGAATTTGTTGGAAAGCAATGGATTAGTTCCAGTATAATTTAACGTTTAGCAATTAAGTGGTTAAAAAATATTTTTAAAAATGGTTTACAGCACAAATTAGTAAAAATTACGTCCCACAATTATGTTTTTTGAAATATAATATATTTCTGCTTTGCTCAAAAACTCTTAACTATACGAAAAATTTCAAACCGAATAACCGAAGTTTATATCAATTCTATGAATTTATGACCCACAAATTGTTTTTCATTTCAAGTCTTTCTCACAGATACCATAAGACCTGCTTAAAAAATATGCTGCTAAAGCGTCACGTGAATTTGATCCCATCACTTTATACATGGTATAAGGTTATACATGCGGACGAGTTTTCGAAGCAACTTGAAACACCTAAAAGATATTCAAATGGCATTGTATACGCAACAAACCTCACCGCCGTTGTATATGCTCGTACAATAAACAAAGAAGTAAAGTACTGGCCAAAATCTATAGATAATTCCCCGACAACAGCATTTTATGAATATGCTCATTTTATCAAAATTGAGATGTAATGCTGCCATTGGAAACACCACACATCACTGTACAAATTATCAGATGGAGCAAAGGAATCTAAAGAAGGCCGAAAAACTAATCTAGGGATCCACAAAGTTAATCTTGTTAATAAAGCATATCAAGCTCTTTTGAATTTTGAGACTTAAAACTTTAAAGATATATATAATAAATTAAAGATTCATAAAAATTATTTAACACCAAAATTTAATGAAATAACCGTTAAACTAATAAAATACGTCCTGTATGATGTACAAGAGCAATACAACTTCTTTATTGCGAGTATCATGCTTTAAAGTTTGATTAAAATAAAATATGCCCTTTAGGCATTGGCCAACAAATTTCAAGTGCAAATGGTTACAGAAATAGACTTAATGATTTTCCATTTCCTATGATCTAAGAGGCATTTTGTAAAGTTTATAGAAAACACTTTGCCCGAGGTGTATCTTTTTATCACTGATTCAGAATAGTGGGTGGTAACTGGTACCTAAAGTCACAAAGATTCATGAAATGTTTTCGAAATTGGCCTCAAACATCACAATCACATTTAGTCAGTGCGCCGATAGCCCGATATGTTTAAGTTCTAGATTTAAACCACCCTTTATACAAAAACAACCTATACGATGGATTTAAAAACTTCTACGTTGATGGATGAGTTACAAGTCATTTGTAATTAAAATTGCAATTAAATGTGAACGTCATGATATGTAAATTAAAAATGTCAAAATGTTGCGTGTTTATGGAGTTTTATTTTTTTAATACCTACTATACATATTTACATGATGATATCAGCATAACCAAACAACGTCATTAAACTCGATGGCCTACATCGATGGTTATACTTTATAACATATAGTCATAGCAAGCAAATTCAGTTAAGATATTGGAATTGAACGCAAAAAATCGTCTTATCGCTTTAGTGTTACGCTGCTACTTCGAAAAATACGTATTAGATCTTTATGTACATTTCAGGTAACCAGCTATGTTTTATTGACCATTTAATGACGTAGTGGTTTAATAAATCTGTTTACGTTATCAAAATTATGCGTCTATTGCATCATTAAGCCATGTATAATAATGCAATGTAATCACTTTTAAGTGGTTGATCTGAAATGGGCTATATCCTCATTGAAACCATACCCGAATCTTTTTTAGCAAATTTAGGAAGAATTATAGAATAATTTATAGGATAGAATTAATTTTAGGAGTAAAATTTACGCCATCAAACAGGTTCCAGTTTATCGATATTTTTGTCAAATAGTCCCAACACGACTGTAGGCGGGTTTCGGTACTTTATTTTCTCATTATTCACTTTTTTGCGAGTATTTATTGAACAGTTTAGTCAGAGGTGGTCTACCACATTTAGAAATGGTTTTCGTAAACTTGCCAAGGTTATATAATACGAACTTATACAAAATTATCAGGTTTGCATTACCATATCAGCATAAAAATTGTTATTCAAACTTAGCACCGTGCTAACATTATTGCAAAATATTCGAATATGAATTACTTCCGAGAATCGAATGCAATAAAAACAACTTTCAACTATACATCATTGATCCATTTGAGTATTAAGGTAACCAGCTGCACCTATAGTTGGAAATTTTAGTCTAAGCTATGATTAAAAATACTTATCAGTTATATCAAACTAAAGTTAAAATCGATTATGCATTTAAGTAGATTACGTGCTTCAACAAACGGCGACAATAGATCCAAGGGGTAACCAACAACAAGTTTCTAAATTTTACACATTTAAAAGTAAATTTGGAGAATTATTTTTATTTTAATCCAGCACTTGACAGCTGAAACTGATAATACTACAAACACTGCTACTGTTGTGACAAACTTGAAAGCAGTAACAGTAAAGTTTCCAAGAGAAAACAAGAACCAAATTTTCAATTTCATTATCAAAAAAAGAGAATGGAGAGAAAATTTTAAAAGTCAAAAATCAGGTACATGGCATTAAATAGACGTGACATGCTAAATACTGGCGCTAACAGACCATGGTTGGTTTGTACAAAGTCATCACGAAAAAACCCGTCCCGTCGTCGAAAACAACTTTCGGAAGTAACAATTTTAAAACGGGCCAGCACTTTAGTAATATGTCAAAATACCACATCGGGTCGGAGATCCAGACGTTCTACGGAGGCGCAAAACATATTGATAGACAGTGACGCGATTAGCAATCGTCGAAGTGCGGATAAAATGAGCCGCATCTGGATACTTACAATCTGTTTCGAATGACACTTGTAAAAAGGGGTCCAGACTGGTGAGCCATTCTATAAAATGGAATAAACAAAAGTCACATACAGTGTATGGGTCTCAAATATATACTCAAGTATGGCATTCACTCTGTTACCCGGAAAGCCTTCAGGAATCCTAAAAGGACTAACTGGAACAATTACGGGGAAGTGTTAGTACGACTCTTACCGACCGATGCTCCAAAGCCCCCAGCCACAGAGAAAGAGCTGGATTTTCTGGTGGAGGAAATCACAAGCGCCTGTAATTTGTCCTTGGACACTTCTTGCCCCAAGAGAATACCTAAGGGGAAGCAGAAACCGGTTTGGTGGTCCATTGATTTGGGAATCCTTCGTATAGGGTGTAGGAAAGCATTCAACAGAGCAAAAGGCGCTAGGGAAAATCAGGATTAAAAAGTATGAAAAGGAATTAAGGAAGGCGCAGAGGAGGTCTTGGATACTATCCTGAGATAAAATGGAAGGTGTTTCGGAGACCTCGCGCCTCATGAAAATCTTATCTACGAGCCCAACGAGCCCTAGTTACTTAATTAAACCAGCTGGGTTGTGGACAACGTCTAGTTGGGAATCATTGGCGCTCCTGTTGCAAACCCATTTCCCCAGGTAGTGTGGATGTGTCGACGGAGCTTGGTAGGAATAGGGAAAAATTATCGTCGGGGTGCTCGGAGGAAATCGTGTGCAAAAACCGGATCCTATGGGCACTAGACGGGTTTAGACCCTATAAATCGGCAGGCCCGGACGATATTATTCCAGTGGAAATGCAAAAACACTCGTCGAGCATTCTCCCACGGCTGAAGGTGATCTTTAGGGGGTGTTTAAAGCTGAATTATATTCCTAGAAAATGGACGAAGGTTAGGGTGATTTTTATACCGGAAACGGGGAAGAATTCACAGGCATACTCAAAAGACCTAAGACCTATAACTCTATCATCCTTTCTGCTGAAAACATTGGAAAGACAGATTGACGTGTATATACGTGCAAAAATAAAACCCAGTAATTGGGCGACTCCTCAGCGTGCGTACTGAAAAGGGAGATCTGTACTGTATGGTAGCCTTCCTCGATATAGAGGGTGCCTTTAACAATGACAGGCCGAAGGCAGTTCAGGAACGACTGTCTTTCTTAGATGTCGATTATCACATAGTAGTTAGAGGAAGTCCGCAAGGTGGTGTCCTATCACCTCTTGCCTGGAACATATAGTAATCAATGGACTACTTTTGGAACTGGAGAGAGAGGGAATAGGGGTGATATGCAGATGACGTAGCAATCGTGAACTTGGGTAGGTACCTAAGCACGATTAGGGAAGTCATGCAACACGCGCCCTTAATCATTATAAAGTGGGCTAGCAAATGTGGGCTGGGTATAAATCCATCCAAAACAGAGCTTGTAATATTCACCAAGAAATATAAAATTCCGGTAGTTGCCCCTCCTACCTTGAATGGCACGGCACTGGCCTTTACTGATAAGGCAAGATTTCTGGGCATAATTTGGACAGTAGGGTAAATTAGAAGCCCAATATTTTAGAGAGAGTAAAAAAGTCTACCATTGCTCTGTACTCATGTAGGAACGCCGTCCGGAGGCGATGGGGTTTAAAATCGGAGCTGGTATAATGGCTCTTCACCGCTGTAGTCAAACCGATTCTGATGTATGGAGTGAGTGTGTGGTGGCCAGCACTAGACAAGAAAACTTATAAAAATATGATAGAGAAGGTACAAAGAACGGCCTGCTTGCTTATAAGCGGAGGACGAAGGAAAACCCCTACACGTGCTCTAGAGGCTATGCTCTACCTTCTTCCTGGCGATATCTTTGGTAAGCAGAGAGCGGTAACTACAGCTGCACGACTCTCTGCCGTGTTTGAGTGGAAATATCTACAGACAGGCCACTCGACGATAGGCAGTTCGTTTAAGGAGGACTTGGCGAATAGTGACTACACTATACCGATTGTATGCTTTAAAAAAAGGCTTCTTGAACCTTATCCGCTCAAAAGAATCCTGAGGGAACAGGTCAACAACAGAAACTGGAAGTATACAATTCTACACTGACAGCTCCAAACTAGACGGAAAAGTCGGAGCTGGAGTCTATTGTGACAAATTAAATGTGAATATATCCGTTCGTTTTCCTGATCACTGCAGTGTGTACCAGGCAGAGGTGGTAGCTCATAATGTCATATCCACAAGAGATATAACAATATATGTGGACAGTCAGGCGGCAATCAAGTCGCTGGAATCAGTTTCTCTGACGTCTGCGGTGGCATTGAAATGCCGCTCATCTCTTAACGAGATGAGTGAGCATCTCAATATCTAGATAGGATCTGGGTCTCCGGTCACTTGGACGTTCTGGGGAACTGTAGGGCTGATGAACTGGTAAGGAAAGGTACAACTCTCCAATTGAAACCGGAAAGGGCAAATCTGGGGAGGCCTACAGCAACGCTTTTTATGGCGCTTAAAAAGGAGGCGATAGCCTCGGCACAAAAGAGGTGGAATAACACCATAACATGCATAACATGTAGCGCGGCAAATCTGGCCAAAACTGGACTTAAAGCGCTCCAAAACACTAATATCCCTACGTAGACCTGACTTAAGTATAGTCGTGGGGTGCTCACAGGACACTGCCTCATTAGAGAGCATGCGAGCTGGCTTGTGTTAATGACAAATGACTTCTGTAGAAGCTGTATAGATGAGAAGGAGGAAGAGACTGTAAGCCACTTCCTCTGCTCATGCCCGGCGCTAGCTTACAGGAGGTACAAACTTCTGGGCAAGTATTGTTTCGACGGCCTTTTGGATCTCGAGAACTGCAATGTGCGGGATATCTTACACTGTATAAGTAGCTCTGAATAGTTCAAATGAAGGTGAAAGGGGAGTAGGATCCTTTGGTATCACAATGATCCGTCACCGATCTAAGTGTGCGTTAGCAGCCACTCTAACCTAACCTAACCTAACCTAACCTAACCATGGGTCTCAAAAGTCGTAACAATTTCTTTTGATAGAGCCCAGCATAATATTGAATTTGTTGATAATGTGTGTGGAGTGCCTGTAGTGAAGGTTAGATTAGAGGAAAAATGTCACTCAAGTATGTCGAACTAATATAAAAAAATATTGCTGCATTAATGGAGAAAGGATGCGAAATAATGAAATAACGTTGCATTTACTCAGGTTTAAAACGAACTTGTTGTTGGTCGCTAAATTACAAATGTTATTCAGATCTCTGCATCTCTGGCTAATAGACGAGTTAACCTTCAGTTGGCACAAGAAATTAGGATACCCTCTTCTGTAAATTGTAAATTCAATAATTCGACAACGCCATTCACGTCATATTCAACTAACAGGGGTGGGCTACCTTTCGGCTATTACGCTTAAGGAAAATACCAGCATCCAACAGCAACATATAAGCACTATAATAGCATCATTTTTCCGCATCTGCTAATTGCCGACTATTCATCTTTGAATAAATTGTTTCAACACTCAGATTGGAAATTCCTTCAGCAGGAATGCAATCTGAACGATGCCGGTTTATTTTTTAACTTACCTCCCAACACTAGAATCAAAAGATGGGTTCCGCTGATCAAACGCAAAACAACTTTCATGAGCTATGTTACAACAAGGATTTGGTCAATTTTGAGATACGCAAAAGCTCCAATCCAGCTTTTGATTGGGAGCCACATGGATTATAAGGTCGAAGGTCGAGAGCAATTCAATCCTAGGCTGAGCACAACCCGAGTCTAACTCGCCAAATTGATTTTATGTTCCAGTTCACGGCGGACATACAACATAGCAAAGGTAACTTGGTTGCCGATAAACGGTCTCGCACATCAAACCACGAAACTTCAGCTGTAGTCTTATTTTGACATGAAGCAAAACAACAAAGACGATAA